>QVOA01019714.1:0-50014 GCA_014825685.1 Pseudomyrmex cubaensis | reverse complement strand
TGGAATCTCCGGCTTTCCGGGCCGTCGCCTTCCCTGTTAGGCCACCGAGGCACTTGGAGTTTGTCTCGCAATACTTCGCACATATATTGTTTAAAAACTACAGAGCCCTGAAGAATCTTCTTCGTATTGATTATCTTATTTAAAAATTCCACTGCATTCTGACGTCGGCTCAAAATATAAAAACGTCTTACACTTTACGATCGATTCGTTATTATTTTAAGAGAATTAGCAAATTTTATACATTTTATCAACTAATATCACAAACAAACTATTAAGTTTCTTTCTGATTATTCTAGCAAAATGTTTTTAATCACAAAAACATCATTGTACTTTCTTATAATTTGTATTTTGACGTTTTTCTTCACTAATAGACAGCGCGTTCATAAAATTACGAACAAATGTCTTGATAATACCATATAACGTAAATTAAATAAAAAGTAAATATTAAAAAAAAATAAAAATGTTAAATGTCAAGTTACCGCAAAAGTTTATTGTTAATGTTTTTATTTGTTATGATATCAGATCGTGCAAAAAAGTAACGTTTTAGATGCATTGCCCGATAAAAAAAATGAATACGATAAATATACATAAACTACTACGAGTAGGTTGTTATTATCCGAATTTACGACACGGTATGTATATAGGTACGTACTACTTGTTACTCGCTTCCAGAGAGAGTTAAAGCGGCGGGCGCACTTTCGTGGAAGAATTAAATGTTAATCTAGGTCTAGGATTTCTGCAGTGCACTAACGGTAATTAAGCTTTACTGTCCTACCACACATTCGCGGGTCTTTATTCCTACGAATTCTCCTTTTTACGATTTCCTGGTACGTACGCGGGCACGTCAGCATTTCGCTTAAGCACTGGCAATTTCGCCGGCTGTTCTTATAAAACGTCGGCCGTCTTCATTCTACTTCCACTCAGTAAAGCAAACAAGAGCGAATTATGACGCTTTGGCTGTGTAATAATCAGCCGAAGTAACGCAAAGAATGTTGCAGCAGTACTTAAACACACTTAATTTATACATCCAACAAAGAGAAAATTATTGTAATGTTTCTAAAACTTTCAGAAATAGATATGTTATTAAGACAATTAAGTAATGATCTGCTTTTCTAATTGTCAAGAAAGAAAATGTTGAAATACGTGATAACTAGAAAATTTGAAAATATAATTTTAGTTCGGCAAAAGATATAATCAGAAAGTTACATGCTAATGAAGAAAAAGACGCATGCGTCGACTATATTATCTGTATTTTTATAAAACCTCCGAAACATTACGGTTTTTTTTGTCTCGCGAATAAGAATCGAAACAATCACAACGTTCAAATTGTGTGGTGGTCTCTCTGATAGTTTAAATAAAATGTTATGTCAGAATTCTCTTTTTTTCTTCTCTGACAGTTTGTGAAAACATCTAATGAATTTTTGCACTAGCAGTACCTAAGATTTTTTTTAAAGAATAAGATAAATGTGAAAAGGTTAATTAAAAACAAACTTTTTTCTTCTTTCTTTTATTCAGGTCAACAACTTTATCTAGAAACCAGAAATGAGTAAGTTTACAGTATCGGTTTTGTGTGATAAACTTCTATTCCAATTGAAAACCTAAATTATAAATTACAGAATAAAACAAAGTCAATTACAGAGTTTAAATATAAGAATTGAAATAAAAAACATAAGATCATAATAATAAATAATAATTACTTTCCTTATTTTTTTCTAATAAGCAACTAAAGAAACACATCGATGATAATATAAAATAAATAAGTATAGCTATGTCCGCAATATTATATGAGGACGAGCAAATTTGAAGAGCGATATTGTAGCGAAGCTGAAAACTTGAAAATTTAGACATTCGATATAATGGCAGTAGCTAGTCGTAAACCGCTTTCGCTTTGATTTTAGTCACGCTCACAAACTTGCCAAATCCACCAACTTATTTGCAGCAATTTCATGGCGCAAACAACCGCGAGAGCGAGCTTTTAAGTTAAGAGATTAAAGTAACTTACTGAGATCAGTCCATTTAAAAGATTGAAAGTCTAAATTCGCGGCTTAGCTTTTCTATTGTATGACGATTCTATTGTGAGATATACATGTGTGTGTGTGTATTTTGTATAAATATACTGTAGAGTTTGTTGAGCATTTCTTCTCGATACTTTCTTCACAAAAACTGTGTTTAGAAGAGCAGAATCTGTAAATTTTAAATATATAATTTATTTATTAGCTCTCTGTAAGTGCTAAGGAATTTTACTATTATATATAACATACTACATTGTTATATAAAATAAATGTTATCTTGTCAAGATAACCTACTTTTTTCAGTTTCTATAACTTTTTAAAAAAGTAGGTCTACTGTAATATGCCTTTAAAATGCACAGTACAATGACATATTAAACGTATGTGCGCAATTTCACGGAATATTATCACGATAAAAACCCACCGCGCTTGCGTTACACGCTACAATTCAACAAAACTTTCTTCTTTCTCTCTCTGCGCATTTTTCTCGATTGTAGCTTCTAGATCTTCTATCGTTAGGAAAGAACATATCACACACACATATTCGCGAATTGTGACTGCACGACTCTTAAACTGGAAAGAAATAGCGTTTTCTCTTCATCTAGTTCTTCAGTTTTATAAGATTTGACCTGAGAGACTCACATGTTGTTTTTGACCAAGTTTTTTTATCTTTTTACGTACCGCACCAAAAGCTTATCGTGGAAAAGATTGTGTTGAATATCGCATTAAGCAAATCTCATATTCTGATGAATAATATCAGTTCTCTCGACACTATTCATGTCAGTGCCGTTGTATACGCAGTGTGTTTGACCAATTTTTCATAAAGATACCAAAAAGGCAAATTTATAGAACGAGAGCGATAAAAATTTATCTAAACTGAAGTTATAACGTTACAGCAAACGTAATACGATATTCTAATTGCAATTTACCGCATTTTTCAAAACGAATAAAGCTCCGTCAAATATTAATCGATACTTTTGACCGCAGTATACATATATACATATACATATATATATATATATATATATATATATGTATATGTATAACCTTACGGGTTTGCTGTAAAAGCACAAAATTATTCATCAAATGGAAACCAATATTTCTCTATGTAATAACCGGAGTCTCTGCCTAAACATTTTTCCTTGCCTTCAACACCAACTGAACTCGCAGCCGATATCCATGGTAGCAAAGGTAATAATCTTTTCTTTCAACATTCAACGAAGCGAGCGTCCCTCTTTGCACGACAATTGTAATTGAGTTACGTTAATGCATTATTGGCTTCCGTTTGATTTCACGCCTTCCTTTCCGACGCGTCGTCACAAATGGAAGATACGGCAGATGCGCGAATCGTCCACCGTGTACTTACTGCACAAATTGTACGAGAGTTCGTCGTTGAAAGACGAGAGAAGAGCGGATGGGAAACGGGAGGCGCAACATATGTCATCGAATGCATCGTCGCACTCGCGGCAACAAAGACGCGTGAAATATCGGAGATGCGAAATTGGAGACGCACGAAACTCAATGAGCACGATCGAGCGTGAAACGAGGTAATATAGGGGGACGAGAACCACGTTAGCAGCTTGAAAAAGGCGCGATCTTCGACCTCGGCGACGCTCTTCAATAATGACCTAGTAACTCGTCGAGAAAACTAGTCACTTGCACATTAACCCATTTATTAAGATCTTCATTTACCAAGATTTCTAATTTACTACAATCATCTGTTACTTATTACTAACAAATGAATCATTCATTTCTAATGAACGTCTCATTTTTCCTATATTTTTGGTTTTCTTTCATCTCCTCCATTTTCTTACAACATATAACAATTTCTTCTCATAGTTTTCATCTTTTGCACAAAATTATTTGTTAAGAACACGATTATTGTAGACAGTTTTAATTTTATTTTCTACCTACGAATCGCACACTATAACCAAAGACAAAGTGCGATAGTTAATACACGATATTGAATCAAACGAACTCCATACACAAAAAATTACTTCAATGTTCGCTAGCGATAGTGTACAAGCCAAAAGGATGAAACGGACACGCGTTACGGTACAATTTACGGTATAAGATCTTATGCACGACTTCGGTGTGTATGTGACGCGTACGTAAAATTACGTACGCATTTGTATGTGTACGTCCGCAAGCTGTAAGGAGTCGGTGAAGAAGACAGGAGCGCTTGAACAGCGTTACCTCGAGACAAAGCCATCGCGCGTCTCGGCATTGTCTGCACCAAACCGAGCAAATCAACCGCAAACGGTTCTCGCTTTGCCTCTTCGCATACATAGAACCTTCCCTGCTCCTTTGCGACCACGTGGAACACGCGGACCATCCCTCTTCACGTACCTATTTTGTGACACGCTGCCTTCGCCGAGTCATCCAAGACACCATCCTCATTTCTCGGAAGGACTACTGGAAATAAAGCAGAAATCGTGGCCGCGAAGTCCGCGAATTAATACACGAACAGCGAGATACGAAAACTGCTAATTTACTGTTTCTGATCCAAGTTGCAACAATATTTTAAATATTTGTGAATATCCGTGAATATCCATGTGTTTACACACAGTATCTTTTTAAAAATTCTGTAAATATGAAAAAATGTATTTGTCAAATGTATTTGTACGTATAATAATATAATAGTAATAGTTTATTTATGTGATATTACGAGATATAAATGTACACACACATCATACCTGAAAACAAATCATTTTTGTAGAAGGTATACCTATGCTTAATGGATGTGATGCATCTAGATACGTGTAGACAGCTACAGATCGTCCTGCTTATGCGGGCAATCTGTCGCAGCGCGCGGTGATTGGTCTGCCCTGATGCAACCTCGATCGATTAGTTAGCCATTAACAGGACCATTAATTACCGTGACGAACTTGAGATCGCGCGAACTTTCTCGTGTACATAAATCATGGCAAATCTGACGTTAATATGTCTACCGCAAAATCCGAGCCAGCAAAAATCACAGAGAAAGAGAGAGAGGCAAGTAATTCACGCGTGCGCGACATTCCCAGAGAGAGAATCTAAATACATACATCGATCAATTTGATAGTGGAGAGTCGCGAGGGAGATTTGAGAGATCAAGCTCGCGCGAGGGAGACATATGGTGGTCTGACGTGCGTCACACGGGAGAGTTTACGCTTTGCGCACAACAGCATTGTGCGTTACGCACGTTTCGCCTTGCGAGTCACGACACGTATGTCTATCCTACCTACGTGTAGAACATTCAAGATACCTGGAAATATGTTAGAGAATGTCGCCTCGGACCGAATCATACGTTATTACATAAAAATAATGATACGCTGAGACCATCAATTGGCTCTCCAAAAGTATGTAATGTTGCTTTGTTTTTTCAAATTTAGTGAATAATTATCAAATTAAAAGCATAGGTTAAATAACGTATATATTTCTATAGAATATTTCTATATAAAATATTTCTGTATAGAAAACACTAAAAAATATAAAATATCAAAACATGTATATCAGAAGTGTGTAATGCAAATACATTTTTCTTTAGAGCTTAGCCGGCACTTACTCATTTTAAATATATTTCGAGAATATGTATACAATAGCTCTCCCTCCGCAGTCATAACATAGAATAGTATGAATTACTCCTCATGTACGTCACATATATGTCAAGCTGCTTCATACGCATTTCGCGTCCGCAATCCCATTGGGTAGTCCAAAGTACACGCAACGGCGGTCACGCACGCGTGCGTATGTATTCAACATATGTACACTGGCGAAGGGGTCGAGGTCTGGGAGGGAGGCCATGTCTGCGACAAGGGATACCGGTCGTCGGTTTGTGGCTGATCATGTGTGCATATGTGGATTCTCTACTGCGGGGGAAGAAGGGATAGAGAGGAAACAGGGTCAGCGTGTTGCGTGCGAATAACGGCTAATCGCTGTCTAATAAGTTTGCCCGCATAATCGATAACAGACATTGGCCACGCGGACTATTGTTGCCCGGGGAACGTTCCGATTTTATCGCGTACACTTTGTGAGTGAAATTCAATTAAACCGTGCGCAATTATATATATATATGTATTTGGTAGCAAAACACGAGCAGACGCGTGTTTGACATAAGTTTTGTGTCTTGATTCAGGTCGTATTGTGAATCGCGTTTGCCAACTTTTGGAGAAAGTGCAAATAATCTTGTAATGGTCTTTACTAATGTTTACTAAGGTTTATCGATTTTTCTGTATGCAGAATAAGAGAAAACAGGATAAGAGATAACAAAGTTTATAAAACTCTCTCTCTTTGAGAAATATATCTCGAATAAAATATCAAGCTTTGTGGAAATAAAATTACGCTGTGACTAAAGCAAATCAAACAAAACAAAATTTGTTAGAAACAAAAGTATAATTAAGTTGATAAAGTTGTGACTCTAAAAAAAATTAATTCTTTGGTATATATTTCTAGTTACAGCGCGTTAATGGGCGCGTCTAATCTGCACGCGCAACATGAAATACGCGCATGAAGGATTGCGATAACAACGGCGATGATCGAATGTAATAACAGCGGTGTGTAGTTGGACGTGGCATTCTGTAAAGATATACCAATAAAAATATATCAATATTCTTATTTATTTGCCTAAAAATAAAGTTATGCATAATATTCTAGAGATTGTATTCAATACTTTATTCATCTTTAAAATTGTCTTTAATTTATGACATTTTCTTCATCGCAAAGTGCAATATAGTAAATTTTAATATTATCTTAAATATAATCACACATACACACACAATTAGAGGCTTTACAGTTTTCCAAATAATATTCATGTGTTCTTCATCTGCTTTGCTGTAAAGAAACCTTGCACGACGAGTATAACGAATATAACGTTACTGCCGAGGCTATAACTACTATATAGAAATCCGCTAAGACAAGTTTCTCAAACACACTATACCGTTGAACGAAGCTCCACATCTTGAAGTGGATCGTGTGTCTACCTGTTATGGCCCGTAATTGTGAAAGTTACCGTATCGCATTTGGCATATTATTGTCACAGATACTAAAGCGCGGTTCGTTGTTCTTTACTTCTTGCACTGTTGTATCTACTGCATATAGAATCGAGTTGCGGTCTAAAAATATAATCGGCGAATACACGTACATGCATGAGAGAACAATTATTTCGATATGTGCCGACGTTTGGTCGGCTCTATAATACACATTATCCCTTTCATTACAGCAAAACTGACTAAAAAACACTTACGTTTTAACTGAAGGAAGATCATTTGTATGTAATAATAGTTCAGGTTTACACATAATCCTCAGTTCTATCAGTGCCATTTACGGGTGAGTCAACATGCAAGAAATTTTGCTACAATGTACATTATCGATTCTCCTCGCGCGAAATGCATAGCAATCTGCAAACACGACGACAATCCCTCCGCATTGGCAAAACGCGGTGTATTCTCTTCGCCGGAATGAGCCGATCGTGACGTAACAGCGAGACATGGGTCGGGAGTATCAGCGATAGTAATCATCGGCGTTATCGAAGCCGCATCGGTGGCTTCAAAACCATACCAGGTCGTGCACTCCGAGATCGAGTGCAAGTACTGTTTGCGTTCCAACATACGTACATACACGGTAATTCCGCAATAACGCTGAGTGGCACGATACTCCTCCGTATCCTTCCCCGCGTACTCTTACCATCGGTTATGCCTTACAATAACCGGCAACCCGTTATGGTTGCGTAATAAAACCGCTTGTTTGTGAAAAAAAAAAAAAAAAAAAAAAAAAAACACGCGACATTTTATTTCTTCTTTCTCAGAATTATTAATCTTTAAATATTCTTGTGTTTCCGACGAATATATATGAGAAGCAATCATTTTCCAAGTCTTATTTGAGTAAAACAGCAGTTTTAAATAAGAAAATAATTTTAATAAGATAATTCTTGTAATTGCATAATTACAAAAGATGATATAAAATCCAAAAGTTTTATAAATCAAAACATTTTATATTTTTCCCGTACGTTATCATATGATGTGCTCTAATAATATAAATTAAATATATGATTAAACCGAAAAACTTGGTTTTTTTTGTGTTTCTTTATTTCATAATGCTTGGACCACTATTCATTGAAGAATGAATTGTTCGAGTTTTCACGCATACTTTATCCGCTTTGTATGTCGTCTTATTTTAAAGTGGGATCGTTCCTAAAAGCAGCTCGTCCCATGTGGACGTCGATACACGCATTTCCCCTTGCACTCACTCACTCACACACACTCATACACATACACACACATTCTCTCTCTTTCTCTCTCTTGCGCATTATGATAGAGGTATTGCAGACAGAGTCCGCGTCCGCCGTCCATCATATCGTTAATGCACGTCGTTTTCTCCCGCCTCCTGTCTCTCGTCCGCGCCACAACGCAATCTCCCTTTCCTCGTGTATCTCTCACTGCCTCTCTCGCTTCGATCCTTTCCATCCGTAAAACGCGACTCTATTCGTCTTACTTTCCTCGCAAAGAATCCCGGTTCTACTCGGTTTATGCTCGCTCTTCCTCGTCTGCCGTAGTTTCTTCATCCCTCTTCTCGTTCGCATTTTCCGCGCTCCTTTCTGAGGCCTTCGTGGGTCGGGAAAATACGTCCCCGGAGAACTCCGTCGCGGGCCGACCGCATTTTCGCGTCGGTAGTTTGAAGCACTTACGAGCGCGAGATAAGACCGGCTAATCGCGCACCGGTATTGTGTGGCTGTGCGACGCCGCAAAAGCCAGCAGCGCCTAGAGTTTCCCATTAGCCGATCGTTCCTTTATTTGCTCTCCCCGACGTTTGTGAGATAAACTATTTCGTTAATTCGCTAAGGCTTCAATAAAACGAGTACCGCTTAATGAATCGGATAACTTTTTTATTTCTTTTGCTCGAAAATTAAGAATTTTTATATTATTACGTAATATCATACCTTTCATTACAAAATGCTCGAAAAGCATCGGTACTGCCAAATGCATTTTCTACAAATTAATTTGTTTTTACTTTTGCGCAATTATTCTATCTGTATTTGTGTTGCTAATAATTTATTTACTTATTAAGATATTTTAGTGTTTTGCACGACTACCGGTTAGCTAGCTTTCTCTCGTCAAGACCGACTCTGCATTCTCCATTTCTAACTTTTTCTTGCGTCATCATGACTGTGTTATTATAATTAGCGAGAAACTGAGAAATATTCTTTCTGCAGCTCTATTCTTTCTCTATCAGAGATAAGTAAGTATAATTTAACTGCATGCGCGCGTTACGTCTTGATATGTCTGCACGCGGCCAACGACCTTCTCTCCTCGTTACTATATCTCGCTTAACTAGCATCTCTGTATCTGAGATCAAATTCAAACGTGTTATTAATTTCGCAAAATTCAATTCCGAATATATATCTTTATTAGCGACTATCGATAAGAATTTCTCTTCAAAGAATCGAGAGAATCTTTTAAGTTTCCGAGGCTAATCCCGTCGATGGTCATCGAGGAAGCGAGCTCGATTGCTAAGGTCATTGCTTCTCCCCTACTTCCGGAAGTCGCTTACCCTATATAATCATTAAGTTGATTTGAGTCAACACGCGGTAGTTCACAAAAAAGTTCATAAGGTATAATTTACTGTATTCTGTATAGAATAATTAGTACTAATGCAGTAATTATTAATAAGTGGGGTGCGCGCTATAAAGTTATATAAACAAACTTAAAAAAATTTCTAATACAATCATCCGTATTTTTGTGAAAAAAAAAAAAAACTATGGAAGAAAACAAGTTTCCCGTTTTATAAGAAAATTATGAAAACGGCCAACAAGCAAAACTTCATTCAGCATATTATTATTTTTATTTAACACCGACTATTGTTATTGTGTTCAGTTCAAAAATACGAATCTTTATTTTGAACATTTAATTTTAGAGTGACTTATATATTGTATACATGATACTTGCGCCATAATGTCCGCCTACGTGGAAGAATCTTGGAATATTAATAATACAGTATATGTACATGTACTGGTGTCATAAACGACCGTAACTTAACGCGAGATATATACGTCGGATGAGCGTACAAAGAATTATGCTTGGACCTCTCAAACACAAAGTAAAACTATGTTTTCACGTAACTTTTGCTGTGCGAGAACAAAGAAGAATCTAAAGAATTAAAAGAGAGCTTATAAAGTGTGCGTTAAACTTTCGTTGTGTCATTTGTTTTTTTAACGCATGCACGATTAAATCTCGATTACTTTTTGACAATGGCGTTGCACGAAAAAGAGCCGTCCGCACGATAATAACGATCGTTATAGTAACACTAATTAAAACGACCGCGACGCGTAAAAAGCGAACGGCGTAAAAATTGAGAGAGAGAGAAAGGGGAGAGAGAGAGAAAGCATTAATTTTTCTGAAACAATAAAAATTGTATAGAGTGCCGCTCCTTCGATTTTCCACGAGTGTGACCCACGAAAGAGAGAAAGCCGTGTCGATCCTTTTTTTCAGCGTCGAACGAGAAACTACTTCCCCCTCGTCCTCGCTCACCGACGATGGTATTTACGTTGATTAAACCTCACCAACAGTTTTTTCGTCGTCACCCGCTGCAGGTAAATTAAAAGGTTTTTATGACTGCTCGCGCCCATCGTTGCCGTAACGATGTACTCCAGGAACGGCAAAAACAAAAAGATACGCCACGCTGTCTCTCTCTCTATACATCGGAAAAGTCGCAGTCGAAACGCGCGTTTCGTTGTGCGGCGCGAACCGTTTTGGACCTCCGCCTCGCTACGTGATTTACTTTTGTCACCAATTCTAATTGCAGAGCATTTTCCAAAATAGATTACCGGCGAGATATATATTCATTCGTTACAAAATGTACAGCGAACGGAAATCAGAATTCAATTATGCACGCCAATGTGCAGCATAATTATGCCGTTATGCGGCACAATTATGTCGACATAATTGCGTTCGACGAGATTATTCCGATTTAAATTCCATATCTTTCTACATTTATACACGAGTTCAATTTACGTTGTTATATTACCACGTTATACTTTAATTTATGTCTGTACGTATGTCACACGTTACAATTATGCGTGTAATATCATATAGGTGCGTGATACACTTTAACACATATGTATAATATATGATAGAATTTTCAATCAATTTTCACCGATAAAATTATACAAAATTTGTAAATTATAAAGATGAATTTTCACGTGTTTGAATATATGTAACGAATTGTTCAATTGTCAACGCATCATTAACAATTTTATTTTCTTCGGAATTTTGTTTAAGATCTGTGCTTTCACGACAGTTTTCAGTTTCATTTTGAGAAGGACGGATAGCTTCTCTTGTGCGGTTCGCTGAAAGCCTCGGGCAATTCGTCGGAGACTGGAAAGGAAGCGAAGCTTTTGTCTCTGCACGGAAAGAAAATGTTACGCGTATTTTTTTTCACTCCTCTTTTTTTGAGGTCGCGCTCGAGGCGAAACGCGTCACGTAAGGCGGAACCGCAGGTCGATCAACCTTCGCGTGCTGAAATTTCTGTAACTGCGCTCGCACTTCCTCCCGATCGATGCGGTTACCCTTTTGCGACGCAGCTCAAAGGCAAAAGAAAAAGGCTGTTAAAGTACACATTTTTCTTTCTACCACCAGTGTGGGGAACGCCGTTGTTTTTTATCAATTTTCATCGAGTACCCGCGCGATTACAAAAGGTTCCCAGGCAATATTCTCGTCGGAAGTTCTAGGAATTTCATCGAGCTTTATGTAACGTTCGTTAATTGATATTTTTTACGTAAACATAATACTGCCATTGAATTGAAAGGTGGATGCGAGAACAATGATACACGAAACATTTCAAATAGTTTGCGTCATATATAATATTCTGGAACATACAATGAAACATATAATAAATCTTTTTGTTTGTGCAAATAAGATATAGCCATAGAAATGATGCAATATTAAGCAATAAATTATTGCAAATATAAAGAAAATATATAAATACATAATAACTAATAATAATATCTCTTAATATCACGTAGATAATTAAACGCAAGACCAACATTTGTTCGAAATCATCTACGCGTACATATTACTGTTTATATATATATATGTTATAAATGATAAAACAAGATGTTTACTTAGACATTCTTTCAATGAATCTTACAAATGATATGTCGGTCAAAAGAGTAACCGACAAATATACCGCTGAAACCAACTTGGTCGAGTGGCGTACGAACTGTAACGGAACAGTCATATGTCTAACTATGACGAGCTAATCATTTGTTCGATAATGTCAGTTTTAAGGTCAGCAGAAAGACGAACGACTATAAACGAGACAATTAAATCCGACATTGTATTACGGATAATTTTAGGATGAAAGACAGCCATATACACACAGACATGAAACTGACAATGTGTTACGCGACATAATATTTGAAAGCCAAAACTGCTGTTCTGCAAACTGCTATACACATGCACGCAATTAAATGTTTGCTTTGTTTCTACATACGTACAAAATATCTTCCTCCTTAATATTATTTCCATATTATAAATAATAAATTTTTTTTAACGGCAGTACGATAAAGTTGTTTTAATGTCCAACTAATGCTCAGCTTTAATTAGAGCGATATGACGAAATATAAAACACAGCAAAACCACTCGTTGAAGAAAAACCGATTCAGCGCACGCTCTATGTACTTTGATAGACTGCAAGCACGCGCATCCGGACTGCAGTTTCTCTCTCTCTCTCTCTCTCTCTCTCTCTCTCTCTCTCTCTCTCTCTCTCTCTCTCTCTCTCTCTCTCTCTCTCTCTCTCTCTCTCTTTATATCTACCGCGTGCAATAACGCGGCTTTCTAAACGTGCCATCGTAAAAAAACAGGACACCCGTGACCAGAAACTTCATTCTCGAAAAAAAGTCGCACGAGTAAACGAGCATCAAATACAGTTTTGACACGTACGAATTTTGATTGGCCATTTCCGTATTTTTGAGGTGCGACCTTCATGTAAACTCGCAAGAGATCGGTTCCGGAGGAACGCAATCACGGAAGTAATGAATTCAGGCAATTCCTCGCAAATTCTCTTGCCGACCAACATGGAGGTGGATCCCCAATGGAACCTCCACGTAAAAGCAAGCACACTTACGACCGGCAGAACTTCAGCGACTGGTATGAATCATGTGCGCGACACCCAACGGTACATCACGGTGCGAGCTCACACAGAATATATGCATGAGACCAGAAGTTAAAGCTACGTAAGTGAGCTAATAAATAAATGGATTTTAAAAGAGATATAAAATGGTTAAAGCGCACGGGCGCTATGTGGAGTAGTAGCCATTAAACCTGGAACGCAGTATTCAGAAAGTTCGAAAATAAATGTGAGTTTTACTATGTTAAATTACGGCTGAACTATAAAACATTAAAAAATTGAAAATTTCTTGTTTTAAGAGAAGCCTACCTACTTATATTTCAAACATATTTAAAATAACAAAATTAATGTGTAATCGTTAAAAAAAATAAAACCGTTTTGCTCAATAATAGGATTAACAGTTCTACGATAAATCCGAGGAAACGTGTTATATACATTATAGTTATTATATAGATAATAAGACATTCACGAAATATTCCGTATAAACGAGTTCAGAAGCTATCATAGCTCTCAACTGCGTAAAGAGAAACAGAAGCTTGTGAAAAAGATGCGTCCGCGAAGGGTTAAGTCGCACTAAGTTCGAGCGAGTTCGAGAAACTTAGCCGAGAAGAAGCGAAGAAATGTCTCTCTTGGCCTGCGGCTTATGCTGTTCCGAATGAAATATGCATGTACAAGGTTAGAGAGTACAATTTTCACAGAAAAATAGCCCGTTCTCTCGCCTTCGGGAAAACTTCTTCTTCTGTCAAAGTACAAAAGAAGATGCGCCCCGAGTTTACGGCGATCTCCCTTTCCTCGCTAAACATGGAAATCCGTTACCGCCTGTCGCGAAAAAGCGGAATGTAATTGCGCGTCTTTGAGATACCGTAAGTTTCGTTAAGTTTTAAAAAAAAGAGTTACGTGTAAGTAAAGATTCAGAACTATAATGTTATAAAAAGTTAGCGATGTGTAAACAGCATCTAAGAAAAATAATACAGTTCAAACTGCTAACTAAAAATTGGCATATCTGTAATTATTCATTTAAAAAATAAGAAAAGAAATAAGTTCATACAACTGCAAATTTAAAAGTCAAATTTGCGCTAATAATACTTCATGAAACAGATAATTCCACGAGACTAATAAAAGACCAGCAACGGGAACAAAACGCGTTTAAAGAAGTAATTCTAGATTCCTTACTTTTGTATTTGCGATCGTGATAGTTTGCAGAACGTGGAATTTAGAAACTCTCACGAGCGAGAGTTATTTCAGCCCAATCCGACCTAGTGCTCGCGAGATATGTAAATGCCGAAACTATAAAAAATTCAGGGGACCGGATCAATCGTAAAAAAAATGCACACATCGGTAACTCGGATACCGGGTAAATATATCCGCGGTCTGCAACGGATATGTCGATATTTCAACCGTTTCGGAGGTTCCGTGGCATTTCCGTCGAGTGCGAGTCGCGTTTGCGCTGCATTTCAATTCTGTTTCTTTAACTGCGCGAATATTCTTATTTCTTTTATGAAAAAAAATGATTTCCTTCTTCAATTTTCTTCTCTCATCTCCCTGTGTTCCTCATTCGCACAAAGAGAACCCGATGTTCGATTTTCAATGACAAATTTTGATCTGTTCACAAAAGAATATAAAAAACGGCGCTTCCAAAGAGCACGATTGCTAGGAAGAGGAAGAAAATTTACTGAGTAGTTTTGAAACGGCAACCTGCTTCACTCTCTCTTGAGTTCTCGTCTCTTCAAGATTTCTATGTATTTTCCCATGGAAGAATAAACGTACAGATAATGGGAAAGTCGTTTAATCTCTTCCGAGATATCTTTCGCGATTTAACGCAGCAGCGATCTGCGCGCCCTGAGGATCCGTGGAATGCGAAAGCAAAATGTGCTTTTCGTGACAATAATTGAACAAAATAAAAGCAAGAAAAAAACGTGCTTGTTCCGGCATAATAAACGATATTTAAGTGAGATTAATGAAACGATTTTCATGTGCGATAATTGCAGTACAATCAGGTGCATTTGCTGTACAGTATCGGAAAATTATTATCGAAAGAAAACCTGGTCTTAATTCAATTTTTTCAAAGCGGAAAATTTTAATGCATTGCGTGTTTCTGCAAAGTACGAACTTTTCTTGTCTTCCTCATTTGACATTATACGTTATTCGGTAAGACGATGAGTCGTGCGCCTGAGTAATATTAATACAAATATCGCGGACGCCTTGTTCTCACACGTGTTATTCTGATATATAAGAACGAAACCTGTGCAGCGTTAGTGCTTGATTCAAGGGAAATTCATGTTTTGCGCGTTAGACTTTTATTTGCTTTTTCTCAAAAGCACATACGTACGCGCCGATAATGTATACACACATACATATACACACACACACTTTGCATACCATGACATATTATTCTCGCAAAATAACTTATCCTGCAAGATAGCTGTGCCATTACCTCCTCTTCGTAACAATAATTAAAAACTTTGAAAAACGGTGATTACTCCGTAAGAACGTGGTAATGAGTAAAATCCGATTAATTCATCATGCGTCAAGACTAAGTTTTAGAATGAAAGTTCCTAATTGTCTCGAGGAATGTTCGTTAAATTAAAGGGACGCTATATAATTGGAATTACCATCCGTGTTTTAATGTTTCTTCTCACTTTACTTTCACATAATTGATTAAATTTTATCCTGGGCATACTTAACGACCGACGTGCCGATAATGTAAGTAAGAATGTGCGAGAGTTTCATCGTGCCATCCTCACCCGCTTTATATGTAACTAAAATAACTAAGAAAAAAATAAAATAAAATAAGAAAAAAAGTTTTACTACATATTTTCGTCGATTTAACATACTTCGTTAAGCGGAGAGAAAGAGAGGAACTTCAGTTCACTTCGAGTTTATCAATAAAATACCTAATTTTATCTACATCAATATCTGAGAAAATTCGAGCTCCGGTATAAAAAATTTCATTAATTTAAACTTTAAATTGCAATTTTTTGATCGTATTGACAAATGCACAAGAAATATACAATTCACTTTAATTTTGATCAAAGTAAATTAGTAAAAGGTAAACAATTTACTTCTTACCGCACTAATAATTTGTCGCATAACTATATTATTTAATATCAAGTTCTTTTTTTTATAAAAAATGCGTAAGAAAATGCGATAGCGTTAAAAAATGATGCAATCTAAAACTTTGCAGGCCAACGTAGATCTCAAAAAACGATAAGAGGTTCATTACAAGACAAACGGTGACATCAAAAATGAGAGTCGGATAAAAATCGTATTCTCTGTCCGTGAAAGTACAACTGACTTTTCTTGCGGCATTAATAAATAAATTGCCGGTACCCTTTTTTATGGACCTGACGCACACGTGGAGTCATAATGAATCTCATTTATTCTGCGAATAAAGAACGCAGCGCGCGCACGCCCTGGACGTAGTGATCGATGACCCTGCTACGTACGCAGTAACTGTAGTACCTACTAACTGCCTTTTCGCGTAATTTAAATTCTTCGCTATTCGTAACTCTTTATCCGACTCGGAATTAAAGTGTAACGAGGCTACTGCAAAATTCTATTGACAAAATTTTCACATGGTCTTGCGTTTAACATTTTTTACTGGTTTTGATCACTTTTATCATGTGTTGCGTTTAAGATGTGCCTCGATCTTTACTTCAAAGTTTAATCTATAAAGTATCACTCTATACTTGTTACTTAATAAGTGAGCATTTACACATACTGTGTTTCTAATTTGTTGTTAAATTAATTAAACTGACCTGTTATCATATCAAAAATATGTAAACAAATGGTGCGCGAGACAATGTGTTACTACTACATATTTTTCTAACAACGCGCAAGTCAGCGTTCACAGTTTATTACGGTCTAAGCCACGCCGCTAGTGGCAAAGTAAAAGTCTTTGTGAGCAATTTTCCTCTTGATATTTGCTGAAGAGCTCGAGCGTCTCGAGGTGGAAATCTCGAGACGCAGGAATCGCGTGGTTACAAATGCCTCCCACAGAATTTTATAAAGAATACGCGCCCTGTCCGCCCTTCCTCTTTCTCCGCCACCCCTTGTCTCTCGTTATACGGCAACCGCGGCGGTGGTTCAGGAGCACCTTGTATATTTGATACGCTGATGCACTCGCTATATATCCGCAAATTCTTTCGTAAAAGGCACCGCCAAATGCGCGCTGCATTTTTCAAGACCGAGCGATCCGTTATATTATTACGTGACTCAACTACAAACAATGCAAGACTGGGAATCAAGGTTGTGCCCACGGACCGACACACGCTATATAATTCAAGAGAGAAGCACAATAGAGTATATCTTAATACCACGATCTGTGACGGATTTACAATACGCTTGCACGAAGAATGCTATATATTTTAGTCTTTTTATGTAACGAAGAAAATTTATAGACGTACAAACATTGCCCATGATAAAATCGTTTCATTAAAAATTTTAAATATAAAAAGTGTAAGATTATGCATGAATTTAATCTCACAAAGAGAGTGGGTTAGAGATAAATGCTTGAATGTAATAAAAATAAATGATGTAGTTTTTATATACGATATTTATAATATACCAAATAAGAAAGACTATGTGTTAGTATCTATAAAGCAGGGTGGTTATGTGTACTTCGAATAAGCTTGTGTCGAGTATGATAGTTCTCTGATGAGAGTTCAAGGGACATTGTCGCGGCAATATCGGGCTTTGTATTGAGGCAGTTATCGAAGTTACCTGTGACGCTAATTCGATAAATAGCGTTTATTAGAAACGAGGTAACATCGTGACGAGACCAAGTTCAGTCTAGCGGCGTAACATGGTACTTCATTACTTCGTGATCGCGCCAACTCACGTTGACTATGCGAGAACGTAGTTGACACTATTATACCGTTGTAACGCGCGTCGAAACACGCGTTGTAACGTAAAATCTAAACGGTATAGACAGTTGACGCGTTTTCGAATCATCATCATGCGAAACATCGCGAACAATTCGAGGCGTGACAATCGACAGCAGAGCTTGCTCAGAAAAAGTAAATCATAACGAAACTCGTCAAAATAAAATTACAAAACCGATTTAACTAAATTTTTTAATAAAATAACATACTAATAACATATATTAAAGCTTACATATTTTTTTCATGTTCAAATTAAAACTTAAAAAGATATTTAATAAAAGACATACAATGTGTGTTAATTAAAAGAGACTATAACTAGTCAAAACATTATTCTATTTTTGACCAAATCTATCTGTCAAAACACAATTCGTATTAGTTTGCTCTTAATCAAACGAGCTGAAAACTTTTGGTCATTGGATACATACAACCGTGGCACGATTAACGACAGACGTGCACGAAGGACCTCACGTATCGACGCGCATTGATAATCACGCTCGCGCCTCAGCTAACCGCACATGCAATTCACAGTTGTACAAGAACGGCGCGTTCTGAATGCACGAAGGTCACATTATCAGGTCAGGAATTATCTGAGTAATACGTGCGGTAACTGGACGATAATTTCTGCATCAACGTGTGTAACGATCGTGACACGAGTGACGATAGGCGTTTCATTCCCGATGAGATGTCGATGTTTGACGAAGCTAAGATTTAATCGCTTAACTATGAGCGTTACACATATCCATCAACTTCCTGTATATACACTGTGATTTTGCACTTGTCTTATTTACTTGAATACAATTTTAAATTCTAATAAAAACAAACAATGCGTACGTCATACGAGACGGCTCGGAAAGAAAATCTGAATAAAAACACGATATAAATAAAATTAATTAAAGATAAAAGCGTCATACTATAGAAAATGTATAGTCTCTCATTGCGGTAAAGAACAAATACCTTAATCGTGTATACATTATCTGTCGAATATTAATGACAGTCGATACGCACGGAATGCATCGAATACAGCATGTCGATTCACGTGTAAAATCGACCGTTTGTCAAACAATTTCTGTTCGCTGTCAATCAGACTTGTTTAATCGCATGTACGTTTTGGCACAAAACAATCGATTGCAAACGAATGGGCAGTCGATTGAATGATATCGCAATTCCATTTTTTTCAAGTTAAAAATCTATCTTGCAAAAGCATTTTATATAATACTTATATCTTACTTATGTAATATATATAGCAGTATTGTATTTGGGTTTTGCAATTTTCATTTTAAATGATAAAATAGTTGTTTTCAAATTATATGTATTTCTAGTCTCTTATTTTAATAATAATACATATAATAATACACATTACAAAAATTTGATGTTGATTACTACATAAGTAGATACAAGAAAAAGAAAGATCGAAATATACTATCATAGAAAGATGAGGAAATTAGTTGAAAAAAAAGTACATTAATGTCATTCGAGTTCATTAATACTCGGTTCGTATATCCGAAACTTTTCGGAAGCAGCACGCGGACACTCGACCGGAAATTGAGTACCTGCCCGTAATCCGCTATTAATCGAGCTTTAAACTTGTTTCCTCGTCGAGAAAGCTCATACTGGCGACACGCCGGTTTCTAGTAGATTATGAGAGCAGAGTGACGGGCGGATACGATTAATGCACTCGCTGCTGTCCCGAACGGGAAGAAATCCGGTGCGTCGCGCACCTGCGGTGGTAGCGCACCTGCTCGCACAGTTGCACGAACTTTCAAACGACGCGACCGGTGATTAATGATTTTCTACCGAGTGGAGACTTCGCTTTCCCCACCCCCGTCTCTGAAATCGTACGACGAATTCGGCTTGTACTGAATTTTGCTGGATTAAAAGTTTTACGAGAGCGAATACAAAATACTGCTCTATAATGTCTCTCCGGCAGTGTTATGTTATCTCATTTGAACACAAACACAAGAAATTTATTTTGAAGTATTTTCTAATTGTTATTTATTCTAATATTTTTTAAAAGATATTTCTCATCTTCGACAAGAACCGTTAGACCATTAGAAGCACTCATTGCTTTTATTTAACGAAAACTAAATCTCTGTATAATATTGATTTTTTTGCATTAATATATAGCGAGTTAAAACTATTTTTAGCCATAAATAATATTTAATGCGTACGCATACATAATTATTCCATTTTTTATGCATGATTCAAGCAAAAACTGCATAATCCATGCAAATAAATGGTTACAAAGGTTATGCTATTTTTTTCTTTTTCTTTTTACGGTAAAACTATTATTCAAAGAAACTGAGATTTATTCATACTTGCTTTGCATTAAAACGTATTATGAAGGTAATCATCAAAGGTAATTTTTTTTTTTTTTTATAGTCTATGGAATAGAGCTGCCATACAATGAAAAAACAAATACAATGAAAACCTAAGCAAATAGAAAAATAGTTTTGCACTGCATGAAAATTTTGTTTAATTGTCAATTGTACAACGAATACCAGGCATGCTTAGCGTGACTCATTGTTTCGAGAGCAGCTTTTGCAAAAAATTGCTAATTTATCGCCACCCAGTGCTCGTCTCAATGAGTCACGGAGTATACTTGCAGTGCAAATTCCTCGCAAAAAAGAATCAGTAATTTATCGCGATCGGTCGGTACCAGGTACTGGGATGACTTAAAGTATTTCGTTTCAGTTAGTCGCTACGCTAGTCGAGTCGCTGGCACAGCGAGAAACGTAGCAAGAAAAGCCATTGTGTCCTCTTGGATAAATAGCGAGAAGAGATATTTCTTACGAAGAAATCAACCGATTTTGACGTACGTCGACTTCTCTATTTTATGTGACGTTTTGAATATGATTTGTTTGCAATCTCATTTAACATTTTATCTCAGATTATCCTATGTATATTTATTAATATATGTATAATTTTATTGTGAAAAAGTTGCTACATGTTCATGTTATTAGTATGCTTCATACTAAAAAGTACAATATAATGATTTGACGTATTTGTCACTGAGAAATTTATAATTATTCTAACAAACATTTAAAACGTTACCAAGAGAACATAAAGCCACGTGGAAAATTTCGGTAAACGTCTAGAGAGATTTAGAAAAGTAGTGTTTAACGGACGCGAGCCGCCGGAACTCGCTTTACGATAGCGGGAAAAGTGAAAGAGACAGAACATTCCGTGACAAAAACTACCGGCGGAACACAGCTAGCTTTACGCCGTACGTACGTTGCGAGTTTCGAAACGTCCCATGAATTATGAAGCGGGGACAGAGGAGCGAAAAGGACTTACGAAGTGTTTAAACTTTAAACGGCCGGAAACCATTTTAAGAGTTCAGACTGCACGGCCCGCGCTTTCTGCGAAAATATGTACGGACTTTTTTTTGCGTATATTACGGACAGAGGATCGCGTACTCACTCTACCGTCTTGTCGAGATGTCGCAAAGCTGGTGCAGCTGCAGCTGGGGGCAGTTTTGGAGTTGGATGTTTTTAGCAAGCACACGGATTATTCCTTTTTAGTGAAGCTTACCTGAAATGAAAAGGAGAGAAATCAGTTTACTCAGAGATAAACTGAGATAATCGAGTCTTCAATGACATGCAAAAGAGTCGATAAGTGGCGTCGCGTGAGCAAACAAAATGTCTATTATCGGACATGTAACTTTAAAAACTGCGTTCAAGGTACCGCTAGAAATCACCGGACTATACATTTATAATTTGCCGCTAATCCTATTATCGTGTCGCTTTTATTACTTAATTTACATACGACGTAACAGGAGTTTTAACAGCTCGTTATAACGCGAATAAAACGAGTTTAATTTATTTGACGTTAGAAGGTTGTTTGTTTAATGAGTTATACATAATACTTCAATGACGCTTACTCTGCTGATTTTTTTCGCACAAATAATTTTGTAATCCAATAAGTTTGCTAATCTCTGCATTTTTCTTTGAGAAATATAATCTCAGATAAATAAGGTTTGCGCCGCTATCGATAGCCGAAAGGACGATTACATACAAGTTATCAACGGTCTGAATCGTCTTACTCGAAGTTATCGGACCGCAATGTATAAACTACAAGCAGACCAAGTTGCCACGTTGCATCACTTGCTTTGAACAAACTATTATAAAAATCTTTGTGTCTCAGCGATATTGCAGTTTATTACACAGTTGTTAGATAATTATTATTCGCAAACGTAATCATTTCGTTTCTTGCGGTTACTAATAAATAGCATTCTGTTTTTGAAATTATGATATTTATTTTGAATAGTTTTAGCGGTAATTTTAATGACTAAAATCAATTTCATACATCAAACTCTGTTTACTGAATAAATATACGCGCAAAGTTGACCCCAAATATCCAAGTAGCTATTCGGTTTCCGTTATTCTTTTGCGAGATATTGCCATAAATATTTTATCAGAACATTCTTTCATAATTATCATCTTTATTAAGAGCGACTTTTTACCCGATCGCTCGGCCAGAAGAAGAAATCCGCGAACAACTCATCGTCGTGAAAAGCCGCCGTGGAAGCTCTGCGGAGAGCAAAGGAAAGGCAGGGCAACCTCGTGCAAAAACTTTTTCCTGGAAATTCAACTCGGAGGAAGAAGCTTTCAGGATATCGAAAAACTTCGACCAACACCACCCGCGTTTCCGCGAGGATGATTAATTGCACTCCGATTCGACGACGAGAATGCCTACCCGTTCCGTGAAAAGAACCGCCACCATCGCCTGCCGACAGACGACGCCTCCGTCGGTCTTTCGATGAAGATTTCATCCCCGTCAACATGCACTTGTCTTTTTTTTCAGGGCACTCTTTTGCAAACCGCTTTTTTTAAGGCTGCTTCATTAATTCTTACTATGTAAAATCTCTTTTACTCTCTCGCTCACTTTCGCAACATCTGTGTATCTAATATGTGTGTGTATGTATGTATCTGTATACACTTGTTTCGAACATCTTTAATCTATTAGAAAAATCTATAAAGAAAATATAAGCATAAATAACACTTAACATAACGTTCGATGCGCTAGTTTTCTGAAGTTACTATTCTTATATATAAAATAAATAAATATATATATATATATTTATTTATGTGTAAATTACGATGTTTTACTTTGTCAGCAACATCTCAGATTATTTTATCCCTAGAGAACAGAGGAAAAACCGGATCTACAATTGTTCATCTCGCTGTATTGCGCTACGCGATGAATCGTTGAAGACCACAGAGATCTGGAGAGGAAGATGCGGTGAGGTAGAGGGCAAGACAGAGTAAGCAAATTGAGCCAAGTGTACTTCCTTCGCAGTTGGGCCGCGAATGGGGCCAACGCAAACGGTAAAATAGAGGAGGAGAAAAAGAAAGAAGTAAAAGAAGAAGAAGACTCTCGAGATGCACAAATGAGCAACCGACTCTAATAGGCGGCGGCAATGGAAGAAGCTGAAAGACGAGACGAGCCGATAAGATCTATTACGACCGAGGCGTGTATTAATATTCACTCTGTCCTCCATCGAGAGTCGTCGAGTATACGAGCGTCTTAAAGTGCCGCTGCTCTTCTTTCAGCGGTCTTTCCGCATAGATAATATCGACAAACGTACTCGAAGAAAGCGGCACACAACTCGAAACTTTGCCGAGAGCTGTACAAGAGGGATCTCAAACGCGTGCCGGATCTCGAAAAACCGGCGTCGAGAGCGCAAAACCGCGAAAATTTGCGGTAAGAAGCTCTTCCTTTTCTTTCTCTCTTATTCGCGAAATCTAATCGCACGTCTCAATTAATAAAAGGCGATTCACGTTAATGACAAAGAATTAAACAATTATTCTTAGTGAGAAGATGGAAAAAGAATAGTGATAAAAAAAGTAAGTTTCAAATATCTGTTAATTAGTATCTATTAATTATATAGTATATAATTAGTATATCTTTATTTATCTATGTACTATTTCAATTGATTGTTACACATTATGAGGATATCGAAGGCTTTCATTCGTATTCAGAAGCTTTAAACGCCATTATGTGGATTGTAGATTAGCATCAGATGCGTTACATACTAAATTTCCGGATATGAGGAATATACGCATAATACCGCAAAGTAATTATTGACAAATCATGTAACAAGAGTCAGATACTGGCTTTAGACCAGCAATGCTAAGTTGATTAGCAAAAGATATAAATTCAAACAGAATATATACCTACATCTTTTTAAAATAATCGCAAATATCTTGCGTCGACAGACAATTACATATAAAACAAAGTATATCGACCTATTTTCAAAATACATATAATAGAGTCAGCAAATAATTATTTTACACGTAGTACATATAATAAATATAAAAGCGTATCTGATAATATCGTATCGTATCTGATGATATTAATCAATAAAGTTATAAAACTTTTTTTTTAACATATAACCACATATAAAATTGTGTTTTATCAAATGTACACCTAAACTCAATTTTATAGTTACCTGTAAATTATATATTCTCTCTTTCTTTCTCTCTCTCTCTCTCTCTCTCTCTCTCTCTCTCTCTCTATCGATAACTGCTTAAACTGTTTGTATTAGAAACACTCATATCAATATGTATATTTTTCATTTTCACTCAATATGTTTTTTATTTTTTTATTTTTGTTTGTTTCTTATCTTTTTCTTCTTCATATACTTCTTTTTAGCGTGTGCGACATTGATTGTTACATACCACTTTCCACATCTCGGTAATACACTTTCTAAAAGGCGGTCACACACAGTGTTCCAAAGCTAGCATGATGTAAAAAAACATGTAGCGTCACTGAACGCAGACAATCGCATCTTTATTGCGTTTTCACTCGTTACGCGAGTGAGTCACTGCTTCCGGTTTAAACAGTCAGGACTAAGATGAGTAGAGTTTGCACGTGCGTATTTCCGTATTTATATTTTGCTGTTTTATTTTCAGAAGAACATCAGGTTAATCAGGCTGACTCGAATATAAATTATTGTCATATCTACGTACTATTGTCATTATGCAGCGCAAAAATTTGCGGTGGAGCAAATAGCGCAAAAGCGAACGTTAGCGCGCGCACGGCGAGACGGCGCATTTAGCGCACAGTTACTTTAATTGCAGATCTCTTGTGCGTAACCACTTTCCTGTAACGAGTCGTAATTTATCTTGAACAGTTACTTTCAAGCAAAAACAGTTATCCCTCGAGAAAACGCGTCGTTCGAATTGACCAGAGATCGTCGCTCGAGATTCTCCGGATGCTGGAAATCGCTAAGTCGCCAATGCCAACGGCCGTTCACTCGACCATCGACCGTTGCTGCCGCATTGCGAAATATTGCTTTCGCCACTAAATTATTCCCGTTATTCGTGAATGTCGACAAACATGACGCGAGCAAAAGGTCGGAAAACGATGGAATAAAAAGAAAAAAAAAGGGAAAAACAAGATTCAGTGCCGAAAGCACGCATGATGGATCATTAAAAATGCAAAAAAGAACTTCGACAGAGACGAAACTGTTTACGAAGGGTCACGCACGACAGGTTTCGACGTTGACACACGGAATGGCAAAGTTTCTCAGCGTTATAAATATTTATGCTCGGGCATATGGCCGCCAACAGAGAGAGAAAGCGCGCGCGATACACGCCGTTCGAGCGTTATTGTTTGCGCAGTACATTCTCTCCAACAACTCGACATTCTCTCTGCAGAGAGATTTTTTGACGGCATTTATTTTATTTTCGCCGTATGTAAATCTTGTTACTGTTGCGCTATCAGCAAAATAACTGATTTGCGACTATATCGCGCGCATTAATAGTCAATTATTTTCAAAACTATAGTATGTGTGGATTTTCCTGATGTCGGCAACGTTTAAATTGCACGCGAGTACATGTGCACTCAAGCAAACCTTAATGCGCAAATATAACAAGACAGTCTCTCGTGGATTTCCTTGACATCGTTTCTACATGATTTCTCACTGTGCAATTCAATTATGCGATTATTAGATGCAATGTTGAACTGCGAGAAAGCCGTTTGAAACATACGGTGTTCCCTGTGAACTAATTTGCCTACTTATAAAAGACACATAACTTGTGACATTTTATAAATCTGTTTGTTTTTACAAAAAGTTTGTTTTTACAAAAAGACTATTTCTATTATCACGTAAGCGTATTCTAAGAAAATAATGCATTTGTCAAAAAGATTATATTTTTGTTGAAAATATATTTAAATACAATTAACTAAAAATATCCTATTGAAGGAGGCAATATTATTATCTCGAACGTTCCACATTCCAAAATTTATGTTCTTCGAGATGAAATCGCACCGTAGGATTGTATATCGCGAGTTTGTTCAAGCACAATACACCTTTTGTCTTTTTTCCTTTTTCAACCGAACGATTTACACGAGCCGCAACGCCGCGGCGGTAATAAAAATCATAGAAGCGTAGTTAAAATCGGCATTACGAGCGCTAGGTGCTCTACCTACCCATTATTCGCTATCTATATCTTTTCTCCAACCAATGCAGCCAACCAATACCGATAACAAAAAAAAACAATAAATAATATTATATCAGTCAAAGCTATTGATTTTCAGTCAAGAGAAAACTTTCGAATTAAAAAAAAAACATAAAAATTAATTTTTAATCAATGTACATTAAAAACTGTTAATATTAATAAATAACTTTGTATTTCTCATCATATCGAGTGCTTGTCACAATCGAAGAAATTCAAGAATCGATCTTTTTGTACAGTAGCCATTATAACGCAATATAATGTTTATCCTTTAAAAAATTATCTTCCAGAATTGTTTACTTTGCGTCAAATCTGTTATTGTAAAGCTTCTCTTCGCAACACTAAAACTTTATTTTAACAACACAAACGTTTATGCAAAGATAACAATCATTCCGACGAAATTATCTCAGCATGAACATTGGATCGCTATTTTCCGCCCTCTTTATTAACAGTGTTTTGATATTGCATGTCCACACTACTTTAACGTTTCAGTGTTATTTCCGTCCAGTAAAGAAAATTTAGGACAATAGCACCGAGGTCGGAGCTTTTATGTTCCCTTTCGTCTCGATAACGTTCTCGAGGAACAGCTTACTCCTCTTAGACGACGTAAATCGTGATGTGAAGCTAACGATGAATTGCGAGCCGGTGGTCTTGTTCTCGCCTTTACGCATGAACGGTACGGTAACGGTTCTACTAATTCACACACGATTTCTAGACTGTCCGTCTCTTCCTTTTAAGTGACATCGTCCGCCTGCAGCATAAATTCACGCAAACAGGCAAGACTTGTTAAGTAGAATAAACTACATGACTACGTCACGCTTCATTCGCACAGCATGAACTCGAAATCGTCTTATAATAACGACGCTATTTCTTTTTAAAAACATCGTTACGTTAAAAAAAATGCATTGAATAATAAGTTGTAGAAAGAATAGAATAAGAGATTTCCAAGAAGAATTAAGAAAAATATCTATAAGTATGGATTAAATTGCAATCACTTTTTATATCCTAAGTTTTAAACTGCGTAACAGTCGGAGCTACATAATTACTATATGCAGGTTAACACACTGTTTGCCGGTTTTTCGACGCGTGACTGATTGCAGATAACTACTATGTAACATCCTTTCTAACTCACTATGTGTTCTGCATATATTCTCACAGTTAATGTCGGTATGTACTTTTTCAATTTTAAGTGTACTACAGAAATATATATTGATGATGTCAACTTCAAAAGTTAATATCAATGCTGCTTTTTATTGACATCAATTTTATTCTAGATTGAAGCACCAAATGATTTGGCTTCGACGATATATCATAAGCGCTTTTATAAATATGATATGTCGCGGGAACAGTCGCTTTCTTCAAAGCATTGCAAAATCCAGGTTTTTGCACAGTAAATTTACGAGTATTACGAGCGTTCTGTTACATCTTCGTAATAAGACGCGTTGCAGCGGAGAAAGATTCGTCGACAGGAAGTGCGTTGAACCGCGGCTTAACCTTGGTGCCGTCACGGTTGCTGCATCTCAGATGGCAGGTGTAACAGCGGCAGTGGAAAGATGATCCACCGCAAAGGTCAGCAGATACTCGAATCACCACTTGCCACTCCCCTCTTTGTGTAATTATAACTCTTCTCTTGCTCTTTCATCTTTCAATTGATTGCGCGATTTGGATTTTCGAGTTTTGATTGATCTTTTCTATGTTTATACTTAAGGCGTTTATTTTTCACACATAACGTGTATGTAAATATAAACAAATTGTATTTATATTTTTTACAAGTTCTTTATTACTTATATAATCAGTATATTGATTTTAAAAGAAACGGATGCAATCATTCTCTCTTATGCATTCGTGTTTTCCGTTTGAATACACTATGACAGTAGAATATAAATGTTGCTTTGACTAGTAATATATGTAAGTTAGCTCACAAAAGAAATGTTTTTCTTTACTGATTATTCTCTCCAGTCATATTTTACATTTCTTTCAGACACACAATAACTATGAGTAACTTCTTTTGTAGTTTATGGAGTTACAAAAGAATGACACACTCCAATGATGACGTAACCGTTTTGCGGAATCTTCTAGAAGAGTCGTTTACTGCAAAAAGCGGACATCATTTCCTGTAGTTTTCCACGAAAATAGTGATTATTAACGCATAAGTATAAATAGAATAACGCAGACGTTGTCTGCAGCAGGTGTTTCAATAACGTTAAATACAATCGTTTTTTTCTCACAATAGTTTTACAAGTGTATATGTAGTACAGCAACCGTGTTTTAGAGATATCGCTGATAAAGCAATTACATCACTGCTGATCGACGAAAATTTAGGTCACAAGTGTAATAAAATAACGCATAGTGTTCCTAGTATCTTTATATTCTTTTGCGACAAATAATTTTTCACAAATAGTAATTATTTTTACTGAGTTATGTTATTATAAATATTTGTCTCATTTTATTAACTAAACTAAATTTCTTCTTTTATTCGTTAAAATATCCGCAATTTCATTGCTTTGATATTACATATAATTTCTTGGATAATGTTTTAATTTTTTTTCGCAATTATAGAATCTGATGTTAAAACAAGAAGCACCTATAAACAATATAAATTATTGCTTTTATTATATAGAATAGGCTAAAGCGAGAGCACCAGAACTCTTGGGAGAAACTAGAAAGCTGTCGCCAGGCCAAACTTATAATAAGTCAGCCATCGTCAAACAGGGCTAAGGAACTGCTGGTTATGGACAAAAACAGACTAAGATTAAGTATCGACCTCTTCACTGGACACTGGACTTTCAAGGCACATCTGTTCAACATGGGATTGGCCGAGGAAACAAACTGCAGACTATGTGTTGAGGAAAAGGAGGACAGCGTGCACATATTATGTCGCTGTCTACCCTTAGTGCTTAAAAGGTTCAGATTCTTGGGCTGCATATTTGTGGAGCCCGAGGACCTGAAAAATATCAAGATCGGCTCTCTGCGTAGCCTGGCAGAAAATGCTGGGCTAAAGCAAATAGACCGATAAGTAACTAGCGGGAGTCACAGAAGATCTTATAGATCTAGGTGACATAAAGGGACTTTAATAGCCCACTCGCTCCCATTTTATTATTATTATTATTATTATATAGAATATACTATTATTTATTGATTCTAATGTAACATCGTAATAATATAAAGACAATAATACAAAGATATACAATAATATAAAGATTTCTTTGCACTGAAATTCAAAAATTAAGGAAACGTCCTTGTTTGTTCTTGGAGGACGCAAAAAACAACAAAAAAAAACAAAAAACAAAAAAAAACGAGTCGATTGCAAGTCGATCCGCGACTATAGGTTTTCGATGTGCGATAAAAACGAGTATCGGCGTAAAAGACGAAAGCAATACGTTTAATTCCTAGATTGCTGACAGGTTGCACGTGTCTCGCTCATATTCCTCTTACTTCTTTTTTCTTTCTTCATACACATACATGCATGCACTCTCTCTTCCTCATCTCTTCTTTTCTCATACGTACAGTCTACGAGTGTGTGTGCAACGGCTCGCTGACCTGTTGCATGTTCTTTTGTCCGGGACCCGGTGCGTCGCCGGTTTTCTGAAACGGCACTTATTCTTTCTGGCACTCATGAGCGACACCCGCGAAACAAGAAACCCGTATTGTTCCTCGGGTGGAAATCCTGTAATTTCAGTAGATCGACACTGCACGCAAGGACTCTCGCGAGCTGTCATTCTCACGTTCCGGATGAGGTTGATCGGGTTTTCCGACCAACAAAGTGTGATCCTTGACACCTTAAGCTCTTCCGAGATGGCACTAGATCGCATCGTCATAGCGTGTCTATATTGATCCATTATAATGCGATAAAATTGAACTGTTGAGTGGTGAAAGGAGTTTAGATCGGAATAATGTGGACACAAAGGAAAAAGATATTTTAAATTTCGTGGAATGCATTTGTAATTTTATATTAAAGCTGTTTATATTATGAAAGATGTTTATATTGAGATAAATTTTATAGTTCAAAATTTAGATAATATGAATTTTTATTTGATAAATTTATTAATGTGTGTAAATTGTACATTTAAATGTATCATCTTTATACATACACACACATATATAAAATTAAATCTTGTCAACCAAAAAACGCAATACATTTTGCAATAATATGCTATTTTATGATATACATGCGTATAAAAAACGCACATGTCCGTGTCGACCCCGGATATTTAATCGAAAAAATATTATATGTATGCTATAATATTATGCGCGTAACTTTACAAACTCCATTGAAAATTTTGAATAATACCTGTGATAAATAGCGTATATTTTTCGTAATGCAGTAATTCTTTCGTCGGACAACAACGCGCGGTCGAACAAAAAATATTTAGAACAATGGAGATTCAAAATAACAGTGTAAAAATTGTGAGTGTAAAAAATAAGAGAAGTTGAGGCTCACTCGATACAACTTTTGCCCTGTTTTTATTGCATGTTTTCTCGACCTCTCACTTGCTGATAAATCGAAGTGCGTAAATAAACTGACGCGCGCGCGCACATACGTATAGTTAAAAAAATTGGTTGAAGGTTTGGAGACATATGTCTGCCGTGGCCTGCGGATAAACGTCAAAAGTGTTTTAAAAATTCAATTTCCTTGGCAAAAACTATAAAGCAAGAAAAAAAAATCGGCTTTTTTGTTCAGCGTTGAATTACATGACGTCGTTAATCGCAAATCGGGACAGGAAATAGCTAGAAGATTATATACGACGTGAATCTCCGATTACAACGTATAGTTAATCAGCGTTCACTCTTGCCGCTCCCTTGTTCGCGACGAAGCGTGGTGAAAAAACCTTCCGGAACAGTTAAAAAGTAGCACAGTTCAAGTGACGACAGAATATATCGACAAAGGTAAAAAGCCGATTTATACACTGCAAAATCTTTTAGTTCAGCAGAATCTATTTTTGTGCTTCACATAGCAAAGCTAATGTAATCGCGCGCGCGCAAACGCACACACAATTTCTCTCCAATATTTATTTTAGCAGTATATTTTTACTTTAGAAATTGAAGTTCTACTTTAGAAAATCGATAATAAAATAGGACACACGAGTATTTGGATCTCATGATTTCTATAATCACAAAAAATGATTGTATGTGAATTTATGTGAATAATTGTACAATAAGTCACGAGTAAGTACATCGGTAAAGGTAAACCAATATTGCAAGAAATGTGTTGGCTGATCTGATTATTAGGCTTTGTTTCACTGTAACCCCGATGCCGGTGAAAAGTAATCGATAATGGACAGAATACGGTCTGTCGGCCGTGAGAACTTCTTCGTAGACACGGTGGAGCGTAACGCTCGTCTACTCTTTCAATCGCTGCGTTGCGCTAGCAGGTGGAGAAACCATAACGGATCTTCCCACCTCGGCTTCCGCTATTCGTAGTAAAATGCGATCGAGTGAAACTTCTTCTTCACGGTGTATCGCAGCACTTTAGGTGAGTCGAGTTGACCTACATGCAAGTAACTATAACTTCGATACACATTGAATTTTAAAAAGAGCGAATCCAACGTATCAATCTTACATATCAATCTACGTATCAATTCTTTATTTCATATATATATATATATATATATATATATATATATATGTATATATATGTACACATAAAACTGGTCTTATATATAAAATATTTTATCTTTAGAAAATATTCCTTTCACGTAGATTTTCAACTCAAAGTCTTCTCATGATGTTTCCCGCGATTCCTACAACGTCCGACCTTGACGAGACATCGACGCGATGCATAATTCATGCAAAGAAAGACCGCGTCAAAGATCAGGCGACGTAAGCATCACGACGGACATGGAAGCGATCGGTCGCTCGTTGAGCGGGTTTCCGCCGTCTGTCTACCGACTGCTAACGTCAATTCGGAAACGAGCGATCTCGAGCTCGGCTGCAGAATTTGTCAGTCAGAAATCGTGAGAACGTGCAAGGAATACGAATTACGATTGTTGTCAAACGCGGGTGCTTTCGACATTTTACGACCACGAACATTTGCATGGCGTTCGTGAAGGTACGTATGTATGTGTGTGTATGTGTATTAAAACAAAGATACGAATACAATTTAAAGTAGGTAACTTACATAAAGTTGAGACAATTTATGAACATGTATGTCAAAATTATTATAGGTGTATTTATTATTTCACATGTAAGTCATCATAAAAGTATGCTTTAAAGCGTAACTTGATAATAACTGTCTATAACCTATTGCAACAAAAGCAGTACAAAATACTGATGTAGTCATTGCAAAAAAAGAGCAAAGTGGTTTTAATTTTCACAAAAACATATTTAAAGTTGATAGAGTAATGAACTTATTGCCACGTGCTGAAATACGTCTACTTTCTACTTTAGATAAAATTATTGAGATTACTTTAAACTAATAAAATATTTTTCAAATACTGAAAGAAACGTCTCTTTTATATTTATTACTAAAAATAGATTTTCTTATACAACACACCGCGAAAGCATCAAATATCAGATTTTCTTATTATCAGAAGTATTTTCAAAAGTTAAAGAGATATATTTTATGGCGCGCTTCGAACGAGACGGATTTATATCTTGTCGTAAGAATGTGACTCGCGGAAAAAGAAATTTCAGTTAGCACAAATGTTATCGCTTCGACACTATCTTGCTACGAGCAATATTTCCATATTTTTCCGAGTACCGAGGTAAGGGAAGGGAAGAAACGGGTTGCGCCTTGGTAGACATTTCCAGCTCGACGGAAAAATGGATGCGTAAAAGTAATTTAAAGTTTGCGAGTGGATGCCTCGCATCGTCGTGATTTAAGTTCGCTTAAGTGCGACTGCGCCGTTGGCTTGCTTCGAGCAGATAATACGAGGAGACATTACCGCTCGCGGAGTAATCTTTTTGAGATTGTAAGCAGGAATAATGCAAATATTGCGGGCTTCTCTGACCACGAAGAGAAGTTGCAAAATATTATTCGCCCAAACAAACACAATACGCAAAACACAATCGTACATCTTTTCATGATGAAATCTAATATCCATATCTTACAGCACGTTTAGGCTATAAGATATTATTCACATTTTTTCGCAATAATCATAAAAATATGCCCGCATAAGCCAAACAATTACGAAGAATGCTATCGTCGTAATTTTAATGTAATCGAAATGGCCATAAACAGCCTTCGTAATGCTAATGTATACGTATTTACAATAACAATAACAATATGCACTCGAAACTTCTTAGATATGCCAAGTATTATTGGAGCAATGATAATTATTTGTTCTATAACAGCTTAAAGTAATATTAAGCGCATCAATTGCTTGAAAAGTTTCATAAATGCGTGTTCAAACGAGAAATTCAGAAAAAAACGTAAATCGCAACAAAATCGATAGTTCGCGATGTATCTCTTTTGCTTTAGTTGACGTTTTAGCGGCGTTGTGCATTTCAAGTGAGTTGGTTGGGATGCGCGTTTCGACGGCACGCTACATTTGGTTCGCAAACCGAACGACGGACGAACTCGGTATGATAGACACGATGAGGAAAAGCGCGGATATTTATCTAAGCGGATTTCTCTTCACGTTATGAGAAAACCATGAGAGCCGCGGCAAATTATGCCGGCTTGCATATAAACGAAAGTACTTCACTCGAAAGAAATTTTAATACGCCGCTTTCCGCGCACTGATGAAATAGCGACGTGATAAATTACTGTTATTACGTATCCTTTCGTTTCAATATACCTCATGCGTGATGTAACGAGTCTGACAGAATTGATACCGAATTTCTCCAACGATCAAATTTTATATCATTGAACAACCGCGCGCGTCAATAAAATCCTGACGCATTTTATCGAGGGAAAAGAGTCGAAGCAAAAGAGAAAAAACAGTTTGAAAGATGAAAGAACCATCTTTTCCAAGAGTGAGGCATGGGGTAAGAAGGAGATTTCTTCGGGGCACTTGTTAGAAGGTTTCTGGGCCGACAACTACAATGAAACTTAAAGCTTAAATGGAAAAGCATCCGCACATCGATTCACTAGTAAATTTAACGTTTTTCCGATACCGATTACACACACCATTCGATTGTATTGTATCGCATCGCGATATTTGCCGTCGACGATTAACAATAGTAGAAATAGAAAATAAAATTTTATTTGCGAAAAGATTTCACATCTTTTAACGTTATTTTCAATTTTTGTTGTTATTTATTACATATATATGCTGTCGCGCTCGAAATGTGTTATAATAAAAAATTACCGTTTGTGGCTAGCTATGATTCGCGTCGGATATCCAGCTTGCTTTTTTCACCAAGAGTTTTATCTCTCGTGGCTATGATTATAAATTGTTAATTAATATCCGCATTCCTTAAGCGGGACAAATATTTGCGCGCTTCTTGCAGGAATGAAGCTAAAATTGTGGTCGAAACTTTTCGTCTCGCGCAATTCCACGTGAAGAAACAATTGCTCTGTCCAAATTGCACTTCTGTTCTCTTCTCTTCCGAAGCTACGGTTGCATAACGTTGGTGTAATTGTTATTTCTTGGCAGTTCGCGTAACGAGCTTTCCTTGTCTCGCGACGAGCCATGAAAATCAATGTCTCTATCGTTTTTGGCCAGCCTTTCTTACGAACCGGTAAGCAATAAGTATCTGTGAGATTCACATTAAAGAAGAGAAAAAAAGAGCTCCTTGGCTCTCGTGCACGTCGTGTTTAAAGCACCTTGTAAGAACGATGTCGAGAATCCAGTAGCATGTTTGCCGCCAGGCAAGGAAAGGTTCATCGGTGTGTGTCTAATTAGCGGGTGCAAGTGTACTATGATGGCTCGGACTTCTCGGTCGACAGCTTGGCACCGAAAAAAGAAAGATTTTTCTCCTTTTTTATCGGCAATACCACTGACCAGCAAATATGTTTTATATAGTACGATTTTGGAACGTCTTTAGAAAAATTAGGTAGCAACTCGGAAGAAGAACTATGATGCATTATATTCAAAATATGTTTTCGCGTTGTCAGTGTTCTTTATATAAAAAAAAATTTTACAAAAAAATAAAGATATCGAAAAATAATTGTTAAAAATATTATTGCATTAAAAAAATTTTTATTTTACCGCTGTAAGTTTTATTTTATCGCTATATGCAGCAATTGCGCTTTGGTGAATTTTCCAGTTCGCGTTCACGATTACAAAGCAGCGGAGGTGTCCGGGACGTTCTCGAGAGTAGATACAAGACGCAGCGCTAAGCTGCGAGCAAAGAAAGAGGCTAACGGAGTAAAGGCTTTCGCCTACTCGACCCGAGAAACCTGTTCGACCGGTCTTGCTCGGCCGACCGCTTTTGCCCCTCTCTCGCGTTTTCTTCTTTTTTTTTCTATCGTTCCTTCTCCCTTCCTCTTTCTGATTCTCCTTTTTCAACTTGAGCTCGATTCACGTAAACGCACACGAACAACGCGGCATGTAAACGAGTCGAAGCGGCTTCGAGCCGGGAGCGCCACGCTACGATTCTCAAGACGAGAAAAGAAGTATACAATCGTCCTCTGAAATCCTCTCGTATCGTGAATCGGTATTTACTTTCAAAATCCGTAATTCGTCGTAAATAACCGAACGACGAGCGATGCGTGTGTTGAACTTTTACGTTATTTAGTTCTGTACGCTCTATGTCAAGAAGCGAGTAAAATGCAATGAGAAATCGTTGCACGTGATGTAATGTTAATTGTAAAGATGTAATCTCGTTAATTGTAATCTCGTAAAATCTTTATACTATTGTATATTATTACTCTTGTATATTTAAATTTTTATAATAAAACTATTTGACCGTAAACATCTTAGTCTTTAATGATCACTAGGATCGAGTTTTAAATATATAAAAATATACTGCAAAATATTTTAGATTTATATAACCGGGTAAAATATGTAATAGATGAAACTTGTAAATCATAAATTAAATCGTTTAATACTAAATAAATATAGTTAAAAATCATTCATTTTAATTTACAGATTAATTAGTGAATATTTAACTACGTAGTTTTTTTTTATTTTTAAAGAGAATATTTTGTTAAAGAGAATATTTTATTAAAAATTATTGGCAATTTGAAATCGCGATGACAGAGGTCTGTGTTGATGATATGCACGTTTTCACATGTGATTCAGAATAACACATATATACGTAGCGAAGATCAGGGATAATAATATGTTACTTCATAAGCGACCGTAATAGATCTTCGTAAATATTTAATGCTCTCTTTCGAGCTCACTAACGCAGCACCTCCCTCAACGTAGATCGTTGAACCTTACCAGTAGCAGCCTTGAACCCTCCAACCGGCTTTCCTTGCTGGTACCTTGGACAAACGTATTCTAGGAAGTATAACGACCGTGAGTAAAAGCCGAGCCTCTGCCACCTCACTCTCGCGCTTTGTTCCTTCTTTCCTTTTTCTTAGATTCTCGCAAGGGTCTCCTCCTCGTTAGGATCAGCCCAGGGCAAACAGCAACGAATCTAGAGAGACGCCATTCAAAACTTCGTTCTAAGGAACGAAGGGAAAATTTTCTTCATCTAAATTATGAATGCGAAAAGGTAGGACAATCGATGATCAGCACCTGCACCCTTTCATTTGTCAAAAGCAACCGTAAAGTTTTTAATAATATATTAAGAAAAAATATTTCTTTCTAATAATTATAATCTCTGCGGTCGTGTACTGTATATACAGATAGTATATACAGATGTATTGTGACGCGTATATTATAATATAGTATAGTAGCGCACAATAGAGCACAAACATTGCACTATGATTTTGTTGAGCGAATGTAATCTAGATTATGTCAGATCGTAGCACAATAACTAGTTAACGTCATCTGCAAATTTGTGCGACAAGATAAATTGTCGTAATACGCATTCAATACTTTTGAATAAAATTCGTCTAACCGCATCTTTACTTTAAAAGTGAAGTTTAACTTGAAGATCATTGATATGGAGTCAGATATTATTTGTTTTAGTTTAGTTTGTGAAATCTCAAGCAATTTACAAGAAAAAAACCGCGTACAATCTCTGTACGACATCGTGTACATTGAGAACTATATCGATATCTAAAGTAACAATAAATATCCATTGTCTGCGGATTCCTCTAGGAAATTCCATGATATTAACGTAACCGAATCGCAGACATTCACGTTTCCATTTCGTTCGCGTTGCAATGCACGACGCGAAGTTTGGTGTGAAAGTGTTGGATCGGCAACAGCGGGAAGTGGCCCCGAGAGTGCACTAGCGACGGGGTAATTACGATCGGAGCACACCGTCTCCGCGACTGGTGTAGATCTATGATTGCAATGGATGGCCAAGGGAGGTAGACACAACATGAGAGAGAAAGAGAGAGAGAGAAAGAGAGAAAATGTCAGTCGAAGAGAAATCCTAGCGGATCGAAGAAGAATAGCCAGAAGGATGGAAATTCTCTGGCAAGAGGCGGAGACAGAAGACTTTATTAACATCTAAGGAAGAAAGGACTCCGACTGGAAGATGAAGGACACACACAACCAAGCGAATCGACGCCTACGCCATGTACTCTCTATTCGTTCTCTTTTGTATAACGAATTCGTCCTCGCCTTCCAATCTCGAGGCAGTTCTGTTGGCTCATATCCCAAAACGAAAGAACAAAGTTCCAGGAGGACTTCTTTTTATGAGAGATGTGGAAATAGCGTTTCACTCGCAAGAGAGTACTTGAAAGAGTTTTTGAATCCTCAAGAGCGACAGGAAATTTTTAACGTCATTTTATGGAAAAGGCTGTCGGGAAATAAAATCAAGTAAAGCCAATTTTTCCGAAAGAAGCGAAAAATATCTATAATATGTGATCTGTCTATTCCAGTTAGCTATCATATTTCAATAATTCTTATATTTAAGCTTAATTAGTCATTTGGTTTTATATCATCCTTTAACGTGACTAGATATCCTTTCGCAATAAAAAGCTGCTTGCATGATAGAACGTATTTCAAAGCTTTGTTCTTGGAATGCGCATCTGGTAAACATATTGTTGATTTATTTTATACGTCAAGAGAAAAGAGACAGAAATATTACGCCGCATATATTTAAAAGATATATTTTTAGATATTTTTAGAACATTTTCAGTTTATAACGCTTATAAAAGAAGTTAATAGCAAGTTAAAAAAACCATTTACAAAGGATTAAATAAAAAAGTTTTTAAAAGTGAAAACATGATACTTCCGTGTGTTTCAAATATTTCTGATAATAAATTGAAATAGAAAGTGACACAAAAAGCGAATGTTTATAAATTATTTTTTCACAAAAAATAAAATATTTATAAATTTCAACATTTTAAAACATTCACATTAAACCGGAAGACACGTTTCTTTGTGCAATTGACTTTCAATGAATACAATGCATTCGACTGATTCTCTCAGCCAAATCTATACGGCCTTGAACCGCTGAATTCCAACGGATTAAATATCATTGAAGTAACAATGTCAATGGTATCGATATATCATTCAGAGTGAGGGAACAGCGTTTCATTTTGAGTCTCTTCAGAATTCGAGTGACTAAACGTTCGATCAATCTCGTCTTACGATTATTAGTAACGACAAACGAGGAAATGTAAGAAAATAGTTGAGTCACAATTTCTTCAAGATGTGTTGTGCATGACGAGAAGTATCTTGCGCGCGATGACAGATACTGAAACGACACGTCGCGTTACTACTTTTTTCTTTACTTTGTTTTATATGTTATTCTCTCTCTTTTTTATTTTTTGTTCTTTCTCTCTAAACCTTACATTTTTCTCTTCAGCTGGAACTTATCCGAGTAGCAAAGCGCAGTTTAGCGACGTAACGGAGCTGCCGACCACTGCTAATTTATCGAATGAAAGTGGCGAATCGACGCTCGAATCACCAAACGAAAAAGCTTTCGATTTGGAAACGAACGAGCGAGTGAGCGAACCGAAGCTACTCCGTGAACTTTAATTACGCTGCATCCACCTCGCGTTTGCACACGCTGTGTGTGTACTTTGGATGGGTTTGATCATCGTAACTTGACGGCATTTCGAAGTACGATCAGTGTTTGTTCACAAATTTGTTTCTACTCAAATAAAAGAAAGTAAAGTAAAATAATAGTTGCAGTAAATTTTACATAAGTATACGGAAAAAATCACTTTCTATATATTACTACACATTATATGATATATTGTAGCAACGAGATAATACGTAATTTATGTACGAAGGATTTGGTTCATGTTCGTCTGACAACCGTATGTCACAGAATGTCGAAGTCGAGTACGCCGACAGATCACAAAGCGTACTATTCAATGTGATTAACGATTGTTAGGGATCTTCGCTAATTAGGGATTCGTGACTTTGTTCGATTACACAGCTAGAATTCATCAGTAGCGGATTTCCGACAATATCTTCCTTGACACTAGTCGATATTCGAGAACTTAATTTGTTCAACGGAAATTGCTTTACACAAAGCGTTCCTTTAGTCGATGGCATATTGCCGCGTAGTAAATTTTAGTAAGTTAGTCCGCGACGAATAAAGCCATTTAGTGATCAATCCGCTGAACGCTACATAGAAAATGATGACAGACGTTTGTTAAATTTATTGCATATGTATGTGTGTAAGTGTGTAACATTTAATACTTGGCACATTTGATATATCAGTTTCGTATATATTTTTGATATAGTTTTGATTACATGTATGATCGAAGATAATCGTATTTTAATCGTTGAAAGAGAAGGATTTGACACATTACATACTTTAATCTACTGTATCTCACTTTTTTTGAAAATGTTTATTTGAAAATGTACAGTGTTTTCGCCATTAAAAGAATACTTCGGAATGAAACAAATTACTAATCATCCTTCACTAATCATCCTCTCGCTTTTCTTTTTTCCGGCAAACGCGTACAAATTAGCGCGTCAGTATGAAACATTGAAGTTTTTGTACGGCCGCTATCGGGAATTAAATTTCAATTAACTTATTATTAGTCCAAGTGCAGCACGGCCCGTTAACCTACATTGCTCGCTTAACGAAGCTCGTCGGGCACTCGCGGGAGCAATGTGCTCTGGCTGCATTCCCGAGAAGGGTAAATTCCCCAACGATAAATGCTAAAAGCGCATAGATTCATCATAGAGATTTATAGTGGCCGTACAGCCTAGAATCGTATTTTCTAGTATTAGAACAAGATGGGCGAGACTCGTTTTCTCTCCGGCCAGCGTACACGCCACACACATACATCGTAAATTCGAAGCGAACCCATTACTACCCATAACAGTTACATACTTTATGGATGACGTGTAACACGCGCGTATCATCGTTAACGCACGATACGTAGAAGTAATCTGCACGACATATAAAGGTAACAATGCATTTGGATTTTTACGAATCGTCGTCAGCACATGCGATCGCGTAATTCGATATTTTGGAGGAAAAATATTAAGGCTATATAAAACTAAAAATATCTACCATTAAATACATGAAACATATTAATATAATATTTAAAAACTTACACTACATAATAATTATTAAATGTTAGTGTGTCACGTCGGTGATTTAGGTGTATTTCTCTGTGTGAACATGTCTTATTATGAGAGTACAGTTTTTATGTGCTGTCGTAACCGACTAAGAAAAGAACGAAGGAGAGTTCGTCATCACGGCGGAAAAATACCGTTGGTAACGCGCTAACGCGCGTGCAACACAAAATGCCATTGCGTAATTCATGGTGGAGGGAAAGTTCGCGCGAGCGAACGTTTGGCTAGCGTGTCTCGCACTTTACGAGGTCTCTTTCCGTGACCATGTGCTCTTTAGACCGGGTCAATATCCTCCTTTCATCTGCTCGACTATATATAATTAAGCTCGTAACGCAAGTGTCCGTTGATTAGTGAAGATTCGCGTACTGCATAACTGAGTTGTTGGACTTATTTCTAGCTGCAACGAAACTTAAGTTACGGTCGGTTGGTCGAGCTCGCGTTTTCGTACTTTAATTTCTCTCATCCTCTAAAGAACAAAACTGTGATTTGTGATATATCACATGTTTACACTTTTTAAATTTTTTTACATATTGCAATTACACGTATATGTTTATCGCTCCAACTGATTAAAGTAATATTATAATTATTATCGATAAACGTCTATCATTAAACTGTGAATATATACATTCATCGATTTCTACTAAACTGCACATTACTATATTATTATACATTTTTAATATGTAAAATATGGCTATATTTTCTTATGTAGAAGAGGCTTTGAAATTCTATTTTCTGACATAAAGCCGCTTGATTCCTTTTTTATTAAAAGCTTCTTATATTTTGTAATCCATAGAATTTATACCTCTTTCTGATCCTAAGAAGATTCAAAGTACTTTGTAGAGATAGATAATACGGATAAGATGACTATAGGTTTCACGTTTGATCGCGTTTTCTGGTGACATCGACAAGAAAAGTGTTCGAATCGTTTTCTCAATAGAGACAAAAGTACGTGTTACTTTATATATCGGCATGAATCTGGATCTCTGCTAATTAAGCACAGTGATTTGGCTATTTTTTTCAGCTATTCTCGAAGTTCTCGCGACAGATAAATTACATATCTTATCTTTTGTGACAATAATTATTAACGATTTCCGGATGCGTCATTAACAATAAGTATCACAACGCGTCAGAACATTATTCATTAACCGCAATTATACTATTCGTGGAATCGTTTTTTTGCGTAGAGTGCTACGGAAATACATGAGTAATCTCATAAAAAATACTTTTTACAAGTAGAACATACTTTTGTCTTTTACTGATTGCAATGAATAACTCACGGGCTCTTTCTATGGCTATCTTATAGTAAAGCCAATTAATAAATTATATTTAGTATGGACAGACGACAATTATACAAATTGCAGTTACAAAATCAATATTGCTAAAGAACAAATACATATAAAACAGCAGAGTTAATTCTGTTAATATCAAAGACATATCGATCGAGACACGAATAGTTGAAATATTTTTTTACTATTTAATTTATTCAGTTGTTCTTTATTTCTGCATAAACGATGTTTGTATTTATAAAAGCTAAATGTGGCTGTTATGTGATTGGTAATGTTTTGACAAGTGTGATAACACGCCTTTCTCTGAGAAGCAATATCAGATAAGATTAGTCAATAGCATAAATTGAGTAACACACAGTTCATAAGATTAGTCAATGGCATGTATCGTGTTATAAAGTTTGTAAAAAATATATATTTTATCCGAAGTCTAAAACTCCGAAAAAATAGGAAAACGATGCGTTTTCTAGAAAATCTGAAAACGACTGCGTTCCAACTTCGTGACGGTTGGGTTTACAAAGCAAACTTGAAACTCGACCGCGCAATTGTACGTCCAAATGGAGATAGAAATTTTGCAGATATACTCACGGTGAAGCCGAGAGCAGTCGTGGATTCTTCCATATTTATCTATCCGAAGGTACGGTTTTGCCAACAACCGCGCAAATATCAAGTATCGAATTTAAACCCTCCTCATCCACTTTCTCTCCGAACAATATCATTCCTATATCACACTTTCTCTCACGCTCTCTCGTTCTTTCTCACTCGCCCTTTTTTTGCGATACCTTCGGGCTATTACACTATTTATAGATAAATATTCTTTTTCTTCAATCAATAAGTTTTTTAACTTATGAGTTTTTTATGAGTTTTCAAAAATCTCTCCTCATTTTTGTTCATATTTTTATAGCCTTTGTAGGCGGCCAATACTTTCTTTTTTTCTTTTTTTCTCTCTCTTTTTCCCGTGAAAATGCAAACTATACTATCTTCATGTAATGATTTGCAAGAAACATTTAAAAACCAACGAATTTTTTCATCCATTATTTTTTATCTATTATTTTCATCGAATTATATTTAGAATTTATATTACTTTTCAGATTGAAAGATATGACTGTATTTGAAATTCTGTCATAACGTGTATCGCCGAAATAATACACATGGTTTTAATAATACATGTTTTATGATACAGATTTATGCAATAGATTTTGTTAATTTTACTTTAATACAAACAAATTAAGACTAAATAAAATAAAATATTTATAGATAATTCATTAATTAAAAATTTATTTTAATTAAAAGCAAAATACTCATCTAATATTGTACATTTTTGTTAGAGAATAAGATTATTAAGTATAAATTTATCATAGAGTAGATCAAATTCCTAACTAATTAAGTTCTCACCTTCGCTGGGTGACTTTGTGACATTATTATCGATATCCTTCATGTACGCACATACATGCCATATGTATAATCAAAGTCAAAGCATACCAACAAGTGATGTTCATCGATAGCTTGCACGCGAGTGACTCACATGATCTTTCAGAATTACAATAGATTACGAAATGCATATAGATACAGCGAATGAGAATCATAGTAATTTGTCGTAAGATACATGACATCGCTTGTAATAAATATGCATAGAAAATTATGTATTCTGTGACGAATCTTTTTATGCACAAAATAAAATCGCGCCTGGTAGCTCAGTAATGCGAAACGCAGCGAGAATTGCAACTCGGAATGCAACTTGCATCCTACAAATATGGTGACGTTTCATGTCCAGTATTTACAGTTGCATCACCATTTGCATCGACCTTTCATTCACAACTCAAGGTGACCACGATCAAATCGGAATGTCATTAAGCAAAAAGCAAGTTTTCTGTAAATATGTGACCTTAAACTTTCTATGTCGTACATTCCGAGATCCTAGATCATTTTATGATGGTGCGCACGCAACGTTAGTACGGTACTTTTATGCTATTATATTCTCCGAAATATTATAAGGTATCGCGCGAGAATATCGATCGCCGCGACACATTTATTCGAGGACACAGAGTTAGATATGTACAATACTTCAAACGTAGATTACACGTTATAATTTTATCAAAACTTTTTCTAAATCTCGTTTTTTGAGTGCTTTGACTGCTTCAATATTATTTTCATCATCAAATTAATAAAACTATTACAAAGCGGATTAACTTATTACGTTATGTGTAAATATAACGCGATATTAATATTATATTTACGATTTTACAAAGAGCAATAAAAATTTCTTGTGTTATTATAACACACAGTCATGATTTGCACGAATCCGTATCCTTATATTAGAGGATATTACCTGCAGATCATGTTGAAAAACAAATAATATTAATCATAGTCCGCGTAACCTACATCTCTCATCAAATATCTATTATTAGATTTGTTTCGTACAATTCGACTTATTCAGCATTTTATGCTCCAGATCATATGTGAAACGCAAAAAATAAATATATAAACTAGAATAGAATTTGCTCACAAGAGACTTTGACAACACGTTTCGCATAATCAAATCGAGAGATTCTATAATAAATAAAAAAATAAATACTGTTAAAATATAAAACATAAGCAGCCACATATATTTTAGGCCACGTCAATATAAGTACTGTAATGGAACTAGATAAAATTTAATACAAAAAATTACATTTTAATTGTTCCTGATTTTAAAAAATTCCGAGATGTTAATACATACATAAAGTTATTTTATCCCTATATTAAGATTTATTATTCCGTGCCAATAAAAATATTACGGACATACATAACAAACAAATTCATGTTTTCACATTCATTTTGCACTATAAAATAATTGTTTTAGAAGTAGAAAAATTTTATTATATTCGATATTTTAATAATTTCTTAACTATGAGAATTGTGCATTTTAAAACCAAATGATATAAATAGAGTTCTTAAGCTATATAATTCTGAAACGCGCAACTGTAATTCTTACTATTGGTATCTGATCAGTACTTGATAATTACTTCTAATCTATTGTTGTCACACGCGGAAACGTGACAAATATTGTGTTTGCTTAAACACAATATTAACTGATTAAACACAATTTAAACTGATTACGATATCTCATATTACTCATAATTATTCTTTTTAATAGATAAATATTTAATATAGATAAACTATTTTGTAGATAAATTATTGTATAGATATATTATTTTATAGATAAATCAATTAATAAATAAATTTTTTTAATAGATAAATATATATATAATTTAACACTTTTATGGTTGAGTCTTATTAATTTTATAATTTAAAGTTTCTCCGCTTTTCTGCATTTAAATTAAAAATATTGGATTATGTTTTTATAATTTTCCGCTTATTTTTTACATATAGTATTCGTATATTGTCCACGCTACTAAAATGGTCTTTCGGAGTTCCGTATATTTATTTTTTTCTGCACATTTTAGATAAAAATTTTACGTATTATTTCTACATCGCGTGATAAATCACTATGACAAATCTGATGCGTTTGAATATTTTTATATTTTCATCGTATCTCTCTTTCCCGAATTTCTATCCTCCTTTTCCATCTATGTGTCGTGTATATAGAATAAATTTTACGCGTTATATTTATAACATATTTTGTGTTTATTCACTTCACTGTAAATTCACGCTATCACATTGAAAATCTTGTGTGTCATATTTGAATTGCTTCATTAAACTGTCTGTGAAATATTCATCGTTTTGTTGCATTTTTATTGTCTCATTATCGCTTCTCGAATTCATATATATGTATATTTCGCTGAAAACAAACACATTCAGGAAAATATCAAATCTCATCCTAGTTAGACGCTTGAGTTAGATACGACACAAGGTGAATAATCTCACCGACGAGAATGTCGGGAACGCTCGCATTTCCCGCCAGCGTTTATATTCATTTCGTATTTCGACGCGTCGTTACGCGCAAAACGCATGTAGCGTAGAAAACCTATCCGTTGGCACACACTGAGTCTTACTCATCGTTCCTTCTCTTCGACCAACTTTAAAGCGCACTCCGTTCTCTCACGAGTTTCCTTTTCCCGCGAATTTTCTTCGCTGATACGAAATGCGTCACGATGACAGAGAGAGAGAGAGAGAGAGAGAGAGAGAGAGAGAGAGAGAGAGAGAAGAAGAAGTTATAGTCATGCCCGTTCATCGTTTCGCCTAAATGCATTCACTTTCCGCGAATTAAAAGTTGAGAGGGAATAGGAAAGCTACGACTTCCATTTTTTCTTTGAATACATCGGATCACCGCAATATTGTATTTGCACAGCGATTGATAGCGTAATATAAACGGCGATGCCGTAGCGCATTTTATTGGCGCGCCATTCAAAAGCGCAATTTTGAATATATACACCGGAAACAACACATTACACGATAAATATAAAAATCATGGTGAAATCTCATTATAACAATCCTCGCATACTAAAGAAATTGAGTTTATCGGGTCATGATTTTGTAATATTAATACTACGCAATCGGTGGCGCATTTAAATAAGTGACATTCGTCATAACAGGATTTCACCGTGTAATTATGTAACTCATGTTGCGCGCACCTTTAACGATCATTGCACACAGCACGGCGAAGACACAGACCCAGGTGTTCGTCATCTTGATGCGGCCGCTGGTAGCTTCCATGCACATCACAAAAAAAGAAACACTTGTCGTGAACCAATCCTCCAGTTGTCAAACTCCGAATATCGCGATCGCGAATGAACACAAAACTTTTGAGCGCAGAAATATCGGAGCGGAGTAATTTAAAAGCGCGAGCTAACTGTTGCAATTTAAATTGATTCAAAGTTTTTGTCGTTGGTGAAATGTCGACTCGTATAACAATAGAGAGAATTGTAATCGAGAGCAACCGAATAGCTCGACGCGCGAAGACCGTCTGCCGCGTGCTTTACTTTCGGAGCACTTCGTGAGACATCGGCAACAAGCCGAGATCGCCCGAACGCATTGCGATCCCCTTGCCGCTCACAGCGCTCTTAGCGTTACACCGCGCACACCTACTTTCGCTCATAAACTTTACCCTATCTACGCCTACGCGTGCGAGACACGTACGTCATCACTCGCGTCTATTTACTAAAAGCGCGCGCGATTATTCTATTCTTGTGTATGTGTGAATCTAGAGAACACACACACACACACGCCGCGACCACGTTTCTCTGCGAATATGTATCTTCCATCGATTGATCGATTTCGTGCTGCTGATGTTCGTTCGATGATACATTAAACATTAATTTGTCAAAAGTTTACAATATGCTACAACTTTACGCAAATTGTAGATCATTCCACTTGACGTAATGGAAAGAATATTTATTTATTTATTTATTTATTTATTATTATATTTTTGTAAGACTTTTCAAGACAAAAAATTCAGAATTTTTTTAATTTCTTTCCAACTAGGAGAAAAACAAGATTTAAAATATTGGAAGTATACGATAAGAGCAATTTAAATGAGATGACCGCCGATCGCGGGGCTGTCAATTCCATAGTAACTTATGTAAAGTTATGCCGGAGTTGGTCACCGGTGAGCTGTTATCGCGTCGCATAAAGCGAGAAAAGAGGCCAAAGATACGTCAAGATATGAGTGCGCAGGTATAAGTATTGGCTTTAACTAGAACGACCGGCAGCAGACGCTCTTACAGGCATACACAGTTTGCCGATTGTGTTACATATTACATTATGAGCAGATATCGATGTTTACTTATTTGCGATATTGTTGCGGATTCGCCGCGAATAAGGGAGAGATAGGGAGAGACAGGGAGAGGTCTCTCCGTGTCTCTTCCTGTCTCTCCCTGTCTCTCCTTGTCTCAAAAGACACGGAGAGACACGGAGAGACACGAAGAGATAAGGAGAGACAGGGAGAGACACGGAGAGACAGGAAGTGACAGGGAGAGACAGAGAGAGATGTGTGTATGTATATACGATCAGGGCACGCCAAGGTTTTGTAGTTTACTTTTGCTTTAAGCCCGTTTTATGGAATCTACAGTCCTGAGTCCAATACTTGGCTAATTACAGTGATTGTCTGTGTTTTATATTTATACAGAAAAAAGATTTATGTAATAGATAGTTTGTATATTTGGATAGTTTTTATATACTTGACGTATGATTTTTTCTTTTCTTAAGACGTTTTTTAGGTTATTTTAACTGGTCATTTACATGGACTAAAAACAATAGACAAATAAAATCAATTTTTATCATAAATATTTATTTGTTATTACAAACAAGCGTTTTGTATCTTACTTTTTTTAAATCATAAAGATAAGACTTGAAAAGTGAGAAGGATTGAGACAACAGTACGCTCATCCGATATAAGTCGTATACGATGTTTTATCTCGTGTGCTATAATCTAATCAATGCCTGTAGCAGAGAGACGTCAAAGAAAGTTTTTGCTCTTCACATTTAACAAGTAAAAGAAATGTTGATCACAATTTCGGAGAGCCAGTGATCGCAGAATCGTCGTCGTCATGTCGTCGTGTCACTGCGTGTCATTTGCATAAGAATACATCTAGTATTTCTTGATTATTTACATATATCTAATGCTATCTCCGTATAATAGAATTGTAAAGTTTTGCTTTATTTATTTATTTATTTTTTGAATTACATTCAATTATTCTTATTACCTAATTAGCGGATTTTTTATAAAATGATACTGTAGAAAACAAGATGTTTAGAAGCGTTGTATTTCTGCTCGAAACAATTTTATTTTAAGATACACACAGATGCGGCAAAACACATAGAGTTTTCAAAGCAAACTAGTAACTCACGAGATACTCGATTGTTCTTTTTTCTCGATTGTTGAATTGACGAGAATGTTTTAATGAACGACGTGTCGAAACAGTATTGCAGAAACTTCCCTGGAGCATATTGCAGAACAGTTTTTTGAATGTGGCTAAGATAACAGTGAAAAAAATCTAGAATATATATACAATATTTCAATTTACAATATTTTTATCATCAATATAACGAGCAAAAAAATAAAATAAATATTTTGAAAAAAATATTTTTGTTTACAAACTGGATTATAACAAAATTGAACAGTATGGCATTTGATGTTAGGAATATTCGACGTAAGTCTCTTAAAAATTTCAATAAGGTAACTCGGATATTTACGTAGCATGCTGAGATTTATACATATATATATGGAACATTTTTGATCAGAAAGAAGTTTATTTCTAAATCTTTTGTACACATGTTATTATTGTTTTGTTGTTGTTGTTGTTGTTGTTATTATTATTATTATTATTATTAGTTTTTTATATAATATTGCTAGAACATTTGAAGAAGTTTTCTCTCTTTGAGAACAACATTCTAAATACCGAAAACACAATTTGGCGTAACGAGCTGCAGCTATGCTGACGCTGGCAAATGTTGATCTCCTAACTGGCGGCAAGCCGAGTTACACGTTTGTATTAACACGCCTCATAGCTAGTTTATATAGCGTTGCTCTACAATGTGACGCGCGTGTACGTATATTACAGTTACGTCACTATTTTATTGGTCAATTAGTTTGTCCGTAATTATGATTATATGATTTCTCAACTTTTCAAAACTACAGAATTAGAAATTGTGTACTTATCTGACGGAACATTTTTGGTTAATAAGAATTGAGAAATATTTTAGTGTTATATTTTTATTTTATTTTATTTTATTTTATTTTTTTAAAACTTTGTTGGAGATTAGGAGGGGCTGGTTTGTTAACCTTACGAATTTGAACATACCTGATAATGTCGCGGGTCTTTTGCAATTAGG
>QVOA01019713.1:0-130081 GCA_014825685.1 Pseudomyrmex cubaensis | reverse complement strand
CCCTTTTGCCCCCCCCCCCCCCGTTAGTCCCCTGCCGCCCACCGCTCTTCATCCTTCCTCCCCCCGCTAGCCCCCGCACCCTATCCTCCCGTAAACCGCCCTGTACCACCCTACGACCGCTGGACGCAATAATAAACAACCGCCGGTCGCTATGGCGACGCGTCCATCGCGCGCGAACAAAACACTGGACGCTCTCCCTTGCCTTGTCACTCTCTCTCTTTCTCTTTCTCTCTCTCTCTCTCTCTTTCCCTCTCTTTTCCTCGCGCCCTTTCGCGTTTCTCTCTTTCGGTTACCCTGTCTGACACGAGTCCCTGTTAATCGTTCTCTCTTTCTCCACGCACGGTAGTCGCACGGGTTTGTCGCCCGCGCTGTTACACGCGTGCTAGGGCCGAACGACAAAGTCGTACGTATACGGGTAACGTTAAAGCGGGACCATTGGCTCGGCCCAGATTGCATCGGATATACTCTTGGTCGGATTGTTGAGGTTTTGGGGTGTACCTGACCGCCGGATGCGCGCCCCAGCCGGTAATCCGCGGAGGAGTTAACCTTTCGCTATCGTTTTGATTTTGGATGTGTGTGTGTGGTTTGACTATTGATAATCTGGATTATCTGTTACGATTATTCGGACGTCATAAACTTGCAGAACACTGTAAAATCAACATAAATGTATGCCTGCATTTCCGGTTTCTCTAGTACAGGAAGTAACATCCAGAATTTATCAAATCACATTCCCCGTTTACAAGACTTCTCTGTATACAAGAGCATTCTCTTTGGAAGTGTCTATCTTGTGATAAAAAAATCAAAAAGTTTAATATTACAATAGCTACGTACAAATCTTTGTTAATCTTGAATTGATTCGTAAATAACTAAAGGCTACAGTGAGAAAGCTCTTATTAAAAATAAAATATTTTTTTTATATTGAAGAAACAATCTAATATTTTTATCGTCTCTAAATTTCATATACACATTCGGATTTGTTCTTGTGTAATGATACAAGTTGACTGATTTGATGGCAGGTATCGCTGTCAGCTAATTAGTTCATTTTCCATCGCGATATACTTGTACGGAGCTAGCGGATTACGTGGCTACCTGTTTATTAAAGCCGTACGACTACCTCTCTTCCCATAATGGCGCGTGTCGAATGCGGACTTGTACGAGTGCTCGTAACCCGCATCCAGAACGGGTGGAAAAGTGTTTCTGTGCCGCCATCTCTGTGTTCAGCTTTGAACGAAAGCGTCATTTTCCGTGTTTCGTGCCGAGAGTACATCCAAATGTAAAAGAAGTGATTATTTGCATCAAATATAAAAATCGAATAAAAATAATATTATTTACATTTAATCAAATATTAAACATAATATTGTATTAATTAATCATTCATAAATGTTATGAAGTTAACGAGACAAAGTTAATATGCAATAAAAAAAATTCTGATAAAATATTCACCATACATATACATGTATATACAAATACATAAAAACATACACGTGACAGTTAGTTGTTTATATAATTACTTATATTATGTAGATTACGAAATTGAATATTCGCCATCGTAAGAATTCGGTTTTTATGATAGTTGTCTTTAAATTCATCTAAATTTTTTTTATGCAACTTTTTGTTTTAAAGTTTTGTTCATTAAACGCTCTGCAATATCGCGCTCGCGTCTGTAAAGAATTACGTATTTGTTTCGACGAAGAACAACCTCGTTTTCCCTCTTCTCTGCGCTCCGTCTAGCTTTTAGTAACTACTTTTAGTTGTTCGAGAAGCCGTCTTCTTCTATCACGCGTTCACCATCCACTTCTACGGTTTTCTCGCTTGCTCTTCGGGAGTCTGCAACCGTCCCCGCTGAAACCGCAAACCCCCTTTGCCCACCCCCTCGCTCTCACACCACGCAGCTACTAACCATTCAGGAAATGTTTATTCTAGCCTTTTACGGAGTGTTCCAAAGGATTTTTGGATTTTGTTCGATCCCACAATCTGGAAGTCAATGACTTTCTCCGTGAGCTTCTATGACTTCCTTGTTATTCAGGTTGCTACTGTCTTTCAATTATTGCAAGTCTCTTATTCGCTGCAAAAATTCTTTCTTTGGCTATTAGCGAGAACAAGTTTGTATTTTAAATTACAAAACATTTCTTTTTAATATTTGTCGTTTAAAAACTTTTTGCAAGAAACGAGGAAATCTTTACAGTACAGTTTTGCGTTTTATAGATATTTTTATTATTTTTCGTATTTTCTTTTTTCCGATTTTATATTTTTCGTAAAAAAATGTGAAATATATAACATAACAGAGCAGATATACTTTATGACCGAGTAAAATGTCTAGTGTCTTCGAGAATGGGAGTTCTCCAAGATCTTAGCTCCTACTAGGGAAGAGGAGAACGTGGATACCGCCAGTGGGCTGGTCAGGCCGCAGCACCGCCCCTCGACTCTCGACTTACTTTTGCCATCTTGCCTCCGATTCTGCGGTTAGCCCCACTTCGACCAGAAACCAGGGAAACCGGCTTGTATCCGTCGGCAAACCGGACCCGCGTATCGGGTATAACACATGTCAAGAAATATTTTCTTTTCTGTATTAGACGTGTGAGTTATCATTTCAAGAGATTTGTATTGCAAATCAATACAAATAAACTTTCTGAAAACGCTTTTTTTTTAAATCAAATAAAAGATTATTTTTTTTAGAAAAATGTTTGTTTTTTGAAGTATAATTGTAGTTTTAATCAGCGCAATATTATATTTGCAATATCTATCGTTGAGTTGACTAATCATAGATCCGCGTCTCTAATACGCTTTGTTGTACAGCAAAGGCTATCGCTCTGATGCGCTGGCACGGAATGCTATGCCAATGATTTTTTCGTTCCATTCAATGACCAGGAATCGATGCGAAATACGTTGTGTGTGCTTATTGGACAGCTCGAGTTCACCAAGCTTTCAATCAACGCTGCAATTTCATTACACAATTTGAGTTTTTTATATCACACGAGCATACTCATATTTTTAATCATGTGTATATAAATTATGTGACATAAACAACATTTGTTTCTTAAATTTTGTATTTCACATTCAATATTTAATTTTATTTTCGTAAACTTCCTGATTTTTTAAATTTTAATTACGAGAACTGTCAGCACTTGATATGCCAGTAATGTATGTCTAATGCAAACCAAGGCAATAATTTGAGAAAATTTAGAGGAAAAATTAATTTTTTTTAAACGAGTTTTCTACGTCTTTAGATTCAATTATAGGTAGAAAGATGTCGGTACGCTTCGGTGTGCTCAAAACTCGGTCTCTTTGAGAGTCACGATAAAAGGAAAGCGAAACGGTAACGGAGGCGCGGAAAATCAGCCGTCCGGTTGCGCGCCCCGCCGTGCAGCCGGTGTGGCGCGGCGTGGAACGCGCGGCCATAATAATAATTTTTACAAGCCCGCGTGTAATCAAGGCTGCGCGTTACACATGTTCGTTCGTGGGTGCCCCCTACCCGCAGCGCGACCCCCCTCGCTGGCACCGTAGGGGTGGCCGCAGCACGTGGTAGGGACGGCCATTCGCGGGAGGGGACGAAGAGGGGAAATCGAGGTGGGGAGAGAATTCGGGTGCCAGTGGGGTGTTTCGTAGATAGCAAGGAGAAGAGACCGACGGTGGAAGCGAGACGGGAGAACATTCGGGGCGGACGCGGTGCGTGGGTGGGAAAGGGGTAGGATGAACGCGGAGGGGTGTCGGGAAGGGGGGACGACGTAGTATTCACGCGGTTGCTGGTGCTGCTGCTGCTGTTGTTGCTGCTTCTGCTAGCGGTCGTCGTTCTTCGTGTATTGTTATCCAATCGAGCGTACCGACGAACCGGTTTTCGTGCCGGGCCACGCGCGCCAATATCGCTCGTATAGTATGGCACGAGCTTTTTTTGGGTGGGCGGTCATTGAACAACGGGATGTTATTGGTCGATCACCGTGACACATGCTCGCGCGCGTTGGAATCGGAGATCTGGTGTTTATCACGGCGATTTTATTTGACGATCCGCGATATCTGCGTGCGATTATAGGCGCTTATTGAATCCCCATCGATCGACGATGGCTTTAGATCTCCGACTAGTGCAGTTGGTTCTTGTCACAGATCGGCGAACATGAGAGCGTGATCCTTCTCAGCGTATTCCCGACACGTGTGGTGCATTAGATTTTATGTAGTTGGTGATATCCATTTTCGATTACTAAAACTTGCCGTTTTTTTTCTTGTTGTGCTCAAAGTGAACATAACTGACAACTGACATATATGTCTGTATAATTGTTACATACAACCGTTTGATCGATCTGAAATAATTGCTCGCCATGTTTCCGCGATAATCGCTCCGTTTCCACTACCACGTGTCCGTGCCGAATTTGAAGATCGGCGTGAGCAGTGTCATCGATTGATTGTGGTCTCCTATGTAAAACCCATCGAGCTTTGATGGGGTTGTCACGTGTTGGTGGGACACAGTTGAGCACGAAAGTCATCCGGGAACGAAGAGTGTCGTGCTGAAATTGACTACTCAGGATCTGCGGTGAACGATGGTTTTTTCGATCGATCATAACTCGTGGCACAGTGCCGAGAGACCGTATTCGATTTGCGAGGAAAGCAGATTTCTCATTTCGAAATGCACAAAATGTGAGTATTGAGTTGTTTTTCGAAACTTGGTGTATTTCTTCAATAAAATATTAGCAAAAGTTTAACGGGAACACACATATTTCAATACGCGACTGCGTGTGTTAAAGAGAATTACTCTATTTACCGTAAAATTGAATTATATTAAAAATTGTGCTCACACAAGTATTACATTGCGCAATTGTATCTCATAATAAATTCTCATTCAGTTAATTTGTCATCGTGTTGAAGCGAACGCGAGACTATAAATAGTACGTATTTAAGCAAATAGAGAACGTTCATATTTTATTTCCTGAACATGAGACGGTACGTAACTCGCAGTAACAATTATATCGGTAGCGCGGCTCATCAATTAACGTCCTTCAATGCGTCTCTATATATGTATATGGATTGTATGCATCTACAACACGACACAGTTGTATATCTATGAATAGGAGCTTGCAGGACGATTGATTATCTCTTTACTATAGCAGTAAAATAATGAAGCGCACACACACACAAACGCACCTCTACATATTTCTCTCTGTCTTTCTCTTTTGCAAACGTGGTATCATTTTCATTAAATTCATTGAAATGTTTTATTATCTCTATCTATTACAAAACTTATCTTTTCTTTGTAATTAATCGGTTAATTAAATATTATTACTAATAAACGCACGTAAAAATGAAATAAGAGAAATATGTGGAAAGGATTATTTTATAAAAACATTGTCTTTATACACGCGCATATACACACACGTTGTCGTAAGGCTCTCGTTAACGTGAAAATGTGATAATCTCAAATCCTACTGCGGGTTCAGCTTCTCGGTCGAGGGGCAGATTCGCGGTCTCGAGCGCGCGCGGGCAAAGAAACCGATGTTCGTGGAATAGCGGAGTACCTGGTTTGCCGTGCCCGGCAGTTGATCGGAGCGTGACGAGCAGTAATTGAATGTAGGTATGGCATTTGCATTGACAAGCTCCAACAGAGATAATTCGAATCTCGTCGAACGCAACGGTCCACACGGGCGTTAGGTCGTTTGTCAATACGACGGCGGCCGTCCAGTTTCCACGTTTCCAGCGGTATCGCTGTTTGTCACCGTCTCGTCGGCGATCGTTCGCCGCTGAATACACCCGGTGTATACTTCTGCAGCGCGAACGGAACCCGTTTTGTTTCGTTCTGTTTCCGCGAGCCACGTCACACTGTTAAACGTCACACACGCGGCGAACGGGTCGAAGATTATCACGCTGATTGTTGCCGCCAAATCGTTTTCTCTTTTTCCCGCGAAAAAAGAACACACTCGGCAAAAAGTTTTCGTTTCCAATCTTTGCAAATGTGAAGCTTGACTTTATTTGAAATTTTCATATCACAGTAATTCATAGATACAATGAACTTAGCGCTAATACGGCAAAGAAAACTCCGACAATATGCTGCAATATCTTTCCAAAAAATAAAAACAGAAAAAAAAACTTGTATATTTTTTTCCTCAAAAAAACGGATATTAAGATTGTATTTTGATGTGTGCAAGTCAAACTAATATAAAAATTGTTCCTGAATTTGTTGATTTTGTACAAGCGGATCCGCACATATCTGTAGAGAACCTCGAGTATTTGCCTGCTGGCAGGTCCGCGACCGGTTGGATATCGTCAGGATATATTCGCGCAGGAAATGGGTAGTTCCATTGTTTGCACATTCGTACAAACAGTGCAACTGCGAGGATGCGCCGGGACCTCTGTTTGATTTTCGAAAGTGAAGCTTCATTGTACGAGATATCGATATACGAGTGTTCCGATGCATATGAAACAACGATGCATTTCGAGGGAAAAAACGTAGATCTCAATTAGAGGGAAGGAGGCGATTGGGGCCGAGCGGCGATTGTTGAAATTGCGCGAATGATATTTCCGCAAACTTTTACAAAATGCCGATATATCGGTTGCCGGAAATTCCGCTGTGCCGCGCAAATCCAACATTGGCTTTGACGCGATTAATTCCGCGGAAAGTTTAGTCTCGCGGTGAGCCTAATTGGAGGTATCGAGGTGTTGCAACGCAGATCGCACAAGCTACGCACGTGAAAGTCGAAAAAAAAGTGTACATGCGCGCACGCGCGTATAGGCCGTTAACGGAGAAAACCGATCAAATCGGGATTCGATAGATCGATCGAAGGCGCCCCGGCTCTCCCACTGATGTCCAGCACGCGAGCTATACCGCAAAAGGGTCGAGGGGAAAGAGAGCGTGCGATAGAGCGAGAGTGCCGGGAGAAAGAGAGTCGACGCCGCGACAGGGAGAGGTCGAGTCCGGTGGGAGATAAAGCGATAAAGAGCGGTGTGCGCGTGAGAGAAAGAGGTTACGCGAGGCGGAATGAGGGACGGAAAGAGAGAGAGAGGGCGAGGAAGAGAAACGAGGGAGGGAGCCGGAGAAAGAGATAGAGACAGCTAGAATAGGGAAGGAAGGTTGTGGAAGGAGTGGGGTGGCAGAGGGGTATGAGAGGAGGAACTAGGAAAGGGGAAAGGGATGCTGCGTGTGTTGGCATGGACCAGTGCGTCAACGGCTGTTGCCTCACACGAACCGCCGAAATTATAGTTAGTGACCCCCAACGGATACTCCGAAATACACTCTCGACTACCTCGTTGCGCTGCTATACCGTGGCAGAACTGCCACTTTCGTGTTACTCGCGGGGGAACGAAGATGATTCGAAGGTGCCGCTAACGAACCGCCGAGGGGTCCCTTCGGGATCGCCCAAGGGGGGGACCGTCGTAGACAATCCTTCGGGCTCTGTCAAGCGATCTTGAGGGGACGCGTTTCGGGCAGAGACAAGATCATCATCTCACGGCTATTGATAGCTTGTTTTAAGTGAAGTGTTTGAGAAGAAACTGGCGAACATTTGTTCCCGTTCTCGATGGAACTGCTTTTGCACGTTGAAGTGATTATGCGAGAGTTTAGTGTCCGACGACGAAGGTGATATACCGTGTAACGTGATAGACGATTGTATGTAGCTCGGATACACGGATAAAAGATCATAAGTCGCAAAAGTAAGTGGAAATTTTGGAAAAGGAAGTTGTTTCTTATCAGCGCGAATTATTTTAATAGCAAGTTCTTAGAGACACATGTCTCGGCATTAGTCTCAACGTAATGCTTTTTGATAGATTAAACGTTTAATTATAAATTTTATTTATACGAATGTAACAGTTTAATTATTTTATTATAATTGCTGTTATCTCGTCGATTCATTCTGACAAAGATTTCTCCATGAAATTTCCCGATTTTTTGACATTCCTCGATTACAAAACGTTCAAATAGATCGTCTGTTTGTCCAAAATACATAAACCGAGTAAGAATTAGTTAATAATATGTAACAAATGTTGTAAATTTGCTGAAAGACGGTGAGCGGAGCGAGTTTTCGTAAGAGATTTGAATGCGTAGTCAAAGCAAAGTTCTTGAGCCGTCGCTGCGCGTTCTTACATAATCGTAAGAAAAATCAATGCGCATTGTTGTTGTTTTTATTCGCACGTCATTCTGCATTATTTTTCTACGAGCTTTCTTCTACAAGCTTTCTTCGAATTTTAAATATATTTTCTTTAGTGATATAAAAACACTTTTATATTACCCGTTTTTCATACATCGCGATGTCTTATTTGTGGACAAAACGCAACTATTTAAAAAAATTTTTGTTACAGTTTCACAAATGTATCAAAGTGATCATTTGCTTTACATGTTCAATGTAATTAGCTCAATTATTCTAACCATTCTACAAGGATCAGCAAAATTATTCTAACCATTCTATTCGCATCTCGTCAAGAGCGTGGCGATTGACGAAAATGATAAAAACAACGATCTGTTATCGTGCTCGTTGCACAATTGACATTACACTTGCCGTTCGGTTATCGAATATAATTATCTCCTTATCTTATTACGAAATTGATATTGTCCGGCTCGAGATTTTCGAATCGCAAGACCCGTCATTGACAGGAGGCAACGTGGTAAACGTAGCCACGTGCAGTTTGACACGCGGTCGTACGTGCGTAGGGGTTGGGTATTCGTGTGGGGGGGTGCCTACCGGCGGGCGTTCTTTTTCCCCTATTTTTTCCGTCCCCACCACAGTGCCGGTCTGCCCCTCCTGGAACCACCTGGATCCAGCGTGTCAGCCCCGGTGACGTGCGCAAAAATTACTGAATGAACGGTGACGTCACGAGCCAGCCGCGTGAAAAGTGTGCGAGTCGTTCCTGTCTGTGTCAACCGTTTTCACCCCCTTTCGTTTCTCTTCGCGCGTTATCAGCCGTTCAACGCCACCCCCGCCCACTTTTTCGCGACCGTTTCCGTTTGCGAAGGTGTCATGTCGATGCGAGCGTTGTAGACAGTTCAGGTAAAGATTTCGCGATTGTGACATGACGGCGCGTCAAAAGATTTTGTTGAATGGATTAAGAATAAAATCACACGCCGGCGACTGATCAGCGACGGCCGCGCGAGAATGCCGTCGCGCGTGACAAAACAACAAACACTCGAGCTTCTAATCTCTGTGTGTTTTGTAGCGTGAATAAATTACAGCAAGAACAAATAATTGTAATTTTACACACAAAAACAAACGATAACAAAAATATATATTTAGTCGATTAATATATTTAATTAGATAGATATATAATATTAACGATAGATCGTTTTGTTTAAATTCCAGGTACTTGTGATGTAGAGCCGAACGTTAGAAGATAAAATTTAGAGGAAAAACAAAACTGTTTCGGCCCGTCTTTGTCGAAAACTTAAAAATTTCTTCCACAACGATTATGTCGAACAAAAATAACAATCCATTTATTACGAATGTTAAGATCGAAAGAATAAAAAGTACGCTCCGAATTCATATGATAAAAATACGTTATTCGACAAAAGAAGTCGAAGAAAAACTTTAAGTCATTATCACGCCGACAGAGAACGAAGAGTTGAATTAACGAAGTCTCGAACATAATCCGGAAAATAATCGGGAAGAGAATCTGCATTCTCGCGCCGAGAATGTCAGGCCGTTGAGCCTGAGAATCGGAGTAAGCCATGCGCTTTTAAAGAATGTTCGCGAGATTTTACAAATTCAGCGGGTGAACCGAATGGAAGGATGTTTCATCCGGTGTTTTGACTGCCTATGGATATATTCGGCCGTTGCAACGGCGGTGGCAGCGGAAGTACGGTAGCCGGAAGCGGCGCTGGCTCGGTGAGAACGTCCAGCAACGAGTCCGCTGGTGGTGGCGGCGGCACGCCGAGCGGTAACAGCGAGAGCGGCAGCAGCGCGAGCAGCAGGATGCAGTTGACAGGAGCCTCGGCTCCTGGCGCGGCCGCCTCGCCGGAGTCTGGCGTCTCTCCGTTGACCGACGCCTACACCAAGATGACCAGCGACATCCTCGCCGAGAGGACTCTGGGCGACTTTGTCAGCGAGCATCCCGGCGAGCTAGTTAGAACAGGTAATTACGGATGACGAATATATCAACAGCTTCAAAGTGAAATGATTAACAATTGAGCATATAAAACTGTGGCAAACATATGCGGCACGGAAATCTTCAGTGATTTCGTTTAATTGCCTAAATAGAGTTTGCACGGTCATGTTACAGCTGAGAAAATTAAACTGACATTCTGGTTATAGGGTCACCGCACTTGGTCTGCACTGTCCTGCCCGCACACTGGAGATCCAACAAAACTCTTCCGGTGGCTTTCAAGGTCGTGGCTCTTGGCGAGGTGGGCGACGGTACTCTCGTGACAGTTCGCGCTGGTAACGATGAGAACTGCTGCGCCGAGCTTAGAAATTCAACGGCTTTGATGAAGAATCAAGTCGCTAAATTTAACGACTTGAGGTTCGTCGGCAGAAGCGGAAGGGGTGAGCACAGTACTTGTTAATTTCTCTCTTACAATTGAAAAGATTTATACTTGCCCGTGTAAGAACTTGCGGCGTTTGTTGAATTAGCGATTTATCGCAAGGAAGGTGACATCTCCTTGCCCTACTTTCCTTTCCATTCATAAAACTCCGAAGTTCCTCGGTTCTTCGTGTCGCCCTTCGTCTTTTACACCGGAAGAAAATGCCGGAGGGGCGCGACGATGAAAACCCCTTCAAAGAATTCATTGCGCCGTGTAGTAAGGGTAGGTCGTGGACGTCTTGAGACAACCCCCGTTTTTCCTTGCCCTTGCGAGGAAAAGTCTTATATCTTGGTTCAGTTTGGCTCCAGGGGGTTGGTGGTTCTTTGCGGGGCGGGGTAGATCGGAGAAGACGTGTTGGGGTGGGTAATGGCTTTTATTTGTCCGCATCGTCGTGCGACCTTCTCCTTTCGCTTTGCCACCCAGTCTCGTCTCGAGGAAAGGGCGAGAAATGAGAGGGACGAAGAAGCCGCCGCCGTCGCCGCCGACGCTGCCGACGGGAAGCACAGAGACGGGTGATATTAATTGAGGTTTGAGTTGAATTTTAATTAACGTTATTAGAGCCGGTATTTCGTCTAACTGCGTCTTTTGAACTTGCGCCCGAGAGCCCTGGATTAACGTAACTTAAAGTAGCTGTGTGTGGGTGTGCATCCGACCTACTTCTAACAATGTTGATAAAGTTGTTTGGCTCAGTTAGTAATCGATTATGATTCACACTGTTTTATCAATCATTTCTTAAAGATTCTTTGAATAAGATTAAAAACAATAAAGAAATAATACAGCAAAGAAAAAATTTTACTTTTGTGTTAATCATCCGATTGTACTGTCGTTGTGTCATATTTTTGATCGTATTGGTAAGGACGGGCTAATCGCTTGAGAATTAGGAAACTCGCAAATTCTCTAGCTAGGAAGCGGGGAAACTTCTCTCCCCCTCCTTCCTCCCCCTTTGAGTTCACGGGAACGCGTCAGTCATTTGTCTGGGATTAGCTCTCAATTGTTTTCGCCGAGCGCGGAATTAACATAAGCTAGGATGAAGAATGTAAGAGAAGTGTCTCTCTCGTCAGGATTCGTAACGGCTCCCTGGCTCCTTGAATATTCCCTGGAAACCGATGTGCGCCGAACTCCCGGGAATTCTTAATGATCCCTCTCGTTTGTCGAGCGTGGAAATATTCGCACGTACGGATTTGTGAAGAAGATTCTCTCTCCCTCTCTCTTTCTCTATTCTTTTTGAATCAGAAAAAGAAATATTATTTATCTTTTACACTTTGTCTCAGTCTTATACGCGTGCAATCAATATATTCGTAATATTAGAAAAATTGTTGCACACACCGATGTGTGTGTGTGTGTGTGTGTGTGTGTGATAAAACACAGATTTTGCAAAATGTACATTTTGCAAAATCTGTAAAAATAAGAAACCTATAATTTTCGATCCTCATCTACATTACCGTGCAAGGAATCTAAAGGATCATTATGTCAGCGCCGACACTATGCTTTTGTCTTCGCCTAAAACCGCTTTTAGCCCGGACAAGATTGAGCGTACTGCCACGATAGTCGAGAGCTTTGCAATATCGATGATAAGCCGTAACCCCCTTCCCGCACGTTCAACCGTAATGCCTGCTCCATCACTGCAAAGTCTACCCTGAAGGTACTGGATTGTTTCCACCCCTTCGACCCTAAGCCCTTTAACGAGATAGATCATTTGCGCGCTTATAGTTCCAACCCATAACAGGCAAGGTATCCTTCGACTTTGCTGCCGTGAATAAACCTCGTCACGGGAACGTCTCGCCAATCTTAACAAGTTGCTTTAATTCTACAACGCACTCTGTTTCTTAAACCCATTAATCAATATGCTTGTGTAAAGCGCAAAGCGAACGAAATAATTGGAAACAGTAGAGATGTTCAAAATAAAATTCTACGCAAACTGCAAAAAAAATCTCTGATATTCAATTCTTCACTTTTACAAAACAGAGAGAGACTTCACATTTACACATATATTAAACATTCTTTTTTCTTTAAATTTATGTGTGTGTTTTTCTATAAGCGCACAAAATATAATTAAACTACTTTCGAGCGTGTGATAAAAATATGCGCGCGTTAAATCGATGAGACGCGCTTACTCGTGAAATGCTAATTTGTTGGCCGCAACGCGAGGCTCGTTTTATCTCGAAAAGAAAAACGGCGGTCACTCGCGATGACGACAGCAGCTCCTGACCGTAATCAATTCGTTATCAGACTGCAATTGCGCATTTGTGTTTCGTTCGGCGAAAATTGAAATTAATTAATTGGCCCGACAGAGTACACCGACAGCGTACAATACCGGGACACGTGTATGCACGCGTAGTCCCACACACGTTTACAGAGGATCGTATGCTAACGAGCATAATCAGCGAATAGTCGGGAATGCGTTTCCCCGCGCACATTTCCCTAAATTTGATGACAAATATGGTTCTCTTCAAGATATTTAAAAATTATACACACCCCGTGTGTGTGTGTGTGTGCTAATAATTATATGGATATTATTATCGTACAATTACAATATTATTCCGCAAATAATTCTCTGAAAACTAACTCCACTCTAACTAGTCCACATTTAACTGATCTTTCATTGTCTGAATGTGAATGAAAATCCCTTTCACACTCGTCGAATATGAAAGGGAAGAATTCGCCAGATTCGGAAACACAAGTGCGACCGGCGGCTCGTTTGAACAATTCGCGAGGGTTTAAGAGATACATAAGGGCGTTTTCGAGGCATAGTCGCCAACGATTCTTGATGACTGTACGGCGACTGGCACCGAGGGTGATACCGTGTGCCTTACGTGTACCTATCCAACTGGAAAGCACATCGACTCCGAAGGCAGTAAAGGTGAAAAGGCCGGTTGCTGACAGTGTGCGAGAGGGCACAGCGAAAATGGCGTGACTCGCAGTCAAACCGAGGGGAATTCCCGGCTGGAAAACGAAAAGCTCGCGTGGCGAACCGCCGTGTGGCCAGGCTCGACACTCGCCATTATTTCTCTCCAGGTAGCCTAACCCTCCCGCTCTCTTTCCTCTCACTTTACCACACTCGTTTTTTCCCTCCATCGATCATCTTACGTCATTTCGCTTCGCCGTCTCTCTGTCGATTTTTTATACGGCCGATTTCACGGAAGAAATACAAATCGCGATGCCGGTCAAACTCCGCGATTCGATCGATTATCGCGTTCGTTATCGCGTAACGGAAAACGTATCTAATGGGTCTGATAGAAAAATATGGTAATGGCTAACTCGAAAGGGTAGCGCGAGCGTTGTAACGCATTATTGGAAGAAGTTCGTTTAAGAGCGGATATAAATAACGTAATGTGTTATCTTTCATTTTGTAAACCAATGACGGATAAAAGCGCGCTACCTTTGCAGCATTATCGTATCTAATTTCATGAAAACATATTTTGAAGTGTACTGCCGCGCCATGTATACACAATATGTGGGTTAGTAAGAAGATCATTACATATTTCGACGTCATAATTCAAAATGTGATTGCGCTGGTCATAAACACACGCGCGCCCTTGCATCATGCAAATGCACTGCGAAAAATATTCATGACGGGAGATGAGAAAATACGCGGGCAAGTCGAGCACGATGATGTGAAAAAGAGAGTGGGCTAAAATTGCGGTAAACCTTTGCGCGCGAGCAAGGTTTTCCGCGGTGACTTTTCCGTATCAAAACTCTTTTCGCATTTTCACGCGCCGCTTATTATTTGCGTTTACTATCTCGCGTATTGAATCGATAAAATATACGCGTAAGCGGCTCGCCGCGAGTTTTCACGGCGAAGTTTCGGCGCTTAACGTTCGCGGGGATGAAATTGCGGTGTACCGTTGAGCGCGCGTTTCACCCCACCGTTTCGACCCACCAGACTGGTTTTTCCGCGACATTATTTCGCGCGTAACCGAGGCTTTTTAGCATCACGCGACTGTTTCTCCCTCGCATCCCTCGAACGGCCACCCTCTATTCCCTTAACTCGGCCGCGTTGGCTGGCCACCGTCACCGTCGACGACGCCCTCGATACATTACCGACGTGTAATTCGGTTACCACGGAGTTTCGCTTGGCTAACCGCGTTTGCGAACTTTCGACGTCAGTTGAATAGGCGCGTCCACGAGTCGACGCGCGTTTCGTCACCGGAAACGAAAACGACGTTAAAAATGCACCTCACGTGTTCATTCGTCTCGCTTTTAAAAGTTCATTCTTCTTCGTGCGCATTGCGATACATAGTGAAATTAAAAATTCTGCGTTTAAACGATAGACACACACACACGCACATTTAATGATAATTTTGATTAAAAAAAAAAAGTGAAATATATTTGTTCAATAACAGGTTAAATTATTTTGTTTTAGGTAAGAGTTTCACGTTAACGATAACAGTGTCGACGACGCCGCCTCAAGTCGCTACATACACCAAAGCGATCAAAGTGACCGTGGACGGGCCGCGTGAGCCGCGATCCAAGACCAGTGAGTATCACTGTAAGCATTGCTATTCTTATACATACATATATATATATTCTTATATATATAATATTTATTATACATATATTGTTACTGGTAGAATGAATAGGAACAGCGCCTTTCAAACCGGACAGGATCAGTAAGTTCTCGTTCGGTGTTGCAGATTCGGTCCGAACTGCAACGCGGACCGAAGATTCTCGAGATTTTTCCGTGATTTTCGAGAAACGTTTAAACGCGCGGCCTGCGCTTAGCAATTCGATGAACACGTGGAAACGATCGTAAACGTAACGTAATGCCTAACGAACGAGCGGCATGGCACCGGAGGCAGTAAAAGCCACAAGTTCGAAATGGTCCCCGCATGCGGCTTCGTGCTGGTCGGCCGTTATCTCCGAGGCTAAGTTTCGCGCAATTGCCATTATTTATAACCGCGGGGCACCGGGCCCCGCCATAACATTGACAAAGAGCTGCGGGCATTGCCCGCGGGAGGGTGTGTAACGCAGCGTTTTAGCCAAAACGCGGGGCGACGATGCCTACAAACTTCGCGGATTTCCGGTCGCGCGGGAACTTCTCCGAGCGCGAGCTACCTCCGAGACATACAATTACCAGGAATTCTCTCCGTTATTTCGGTAGGTCGCAGTCGAGATTGTCGACGTGCGGTGCAAGGGTTTCCCATGCGCAAGCGAAGAGAAGGGAACGTCTCTCATCCACCGTTTGTTACATAATCCAACATGTAACGCGCATGGCACGTTCTCGAAATATATTTTCGGATACGTTAATTTCTTCGACGTCGAACAATGATCAAGCAACTTGTTTTTAAAAATCTCAGATTACACACAAAATAAATAATAAACATTGATGAGAAATGGCAATTTCAATTTAGCAGTAAACACGCCAGTAAAACTTTCCCCGTAAATGTAGATTGATATTGCGTCAGATTCATTGCACAAATAATTGTTGAAAGATTTTATTCGTATGGTGTCACAACGCGCGATACCGATAATCGGGCAATACATATTATTTTCGCATTATCGTTTGCTTGGACATTGAAGCATTAATATCGTTCCTGATGAAGGCGCACCAAAAATATCCGATAGCTTTAATATATCGAGGCGGTCTCTCTGGGTAGCACAACATAAGTTTGGTACCTTGGGAAATTGCGACCACATCCGCCGGCTTGGCCGCATCTGCGGACCACCCACGAAACTTCCGTCATAAATCCAAAATATGAAAACGCGAAATTTCGGTGTACCGCTCGGAGACGCGCATCCAAGCAAAACACTACGTCACGCTTCAGAGAAGTAATTTCTCTTACGATATTAATTACTACTACCTGTAATGTTGTGTTATATCTGAATTAAAAATGGAATGTCATGCAAAAGAAAACGTTACTCTTTTATATAATAAAATTTCTCAAGTTAATTCCAATTAAAATAAGAGAATAAATGATGTGTATGTATATATGAGAGTGTGTGTGTGTGTATGTGTATGTGTGCGTGAGTCGTTTCTTTTGAGAACACAAATAAGTTTGCGGAGCGTCAAAAATATTTGAAAACAAACACCAGAATGTTTGGAGATCGTAAGATAGTACAAGGACGTTGGAAATAAGCGTTTCGTCAAGTCGGAACTTCGACTCTTCTATGAAAACAGACCGTGTACTGAACTAGAGAAATAGCTTAAGTTAGAGAGAAGCGGCATGAGATAAAAGGATTTAGCCTTTCTGGGTGGTCGTTCTGTGCTTCTTTCGATGCCGCGATCTACGTGTTGTATGTTATCTTTGAACACGCTATGAGTACGCTATTTATTATATTGAGCTGTTCGGAAAGTACATTTTTTAAAATAAAATCCAAAAGTTTTGTTTAAATCTTTGTTTATTGTATATTCAGCAATATATGCATCATTTTTTTTTACGATGTCTTGTGAGATGTGAGTTATTTTGATGATTTCGTCTTCTTCATTTACAAGATGTCGCTATACAAAACAATCTAAAAAATATTTTTATTATATTTTTTATATTTTTTCATAATAATTTTATTTCTTTAAGTTATTAATAATTTTATTAATAACTCTAATTAAATTCAACGCGCACACGACTGTATAAAATAACTGCAAATATATGTAGGAAGAAACATATATTTATAGTGATAATACTACAAAGTTTTCGCATTTGTACACATCCGACGATCGAACACGCGTGGACGCGAACGTACGAATCTTATCTAAGACAACATCGAGCGAGTGCCTTCCAGAGAGGGTTGTAATTAATTAAACAAGCAATTCATTACACATTCTACCCTCGTCTGGTAGCCTCGAAGGTGGCCGTCGCGGAAAGGCTGCGGGACTAAGGAAATTGATTGAGGGAGATTCGGTCCTGAGTTCCGATGTTTCTCGCGCGGACTCTCCGATCTGAAAACGGGATTTGCAACGAGGAGCGTTGCGACTCACTTCTTCGACGAACGAAACTCGTTGGTAGCCGCGACGGTAAAGATCGAAAATAGGTTCCGCGCGCTCACTATCCAGCTCGTGTCGAGAGAAGCTGATTTCGGGACGCGGGTTCGGGAGCGGCGAGGACGCAGGGGATTGGCGACGGAACGAAATGAGGATCTGTCGTTGCCAGCTGCTAACTCTCGAGAAATTCCCTGGCAGTCACCGCGCGCAAAGAGGGTGTCCAATGAAATCGATAGCCGCGACTTGCCGGGGCGACTTACAACTTCGTCCAATCGCCGCCAATTGCCTCTTGCTTTGCAAAAAACGAATCAGAAATTGTTGTCTTAAAAGCCGTTATATGGACTCGGAATGAACATAACCAAACATAATAACAAAATGAGCGGAGTAGGTATCTATCTTATGGACATCGTTCCAAAAGAAACATCTAAAAAAAAAAAAATACCAGCTATATGAAAGAGCGAGCAACAACGCATGCAAGCGCTGATTATTTGCCAGCACGTTTTGAACGAAAAGCGCAACGTGTGAGGGTTTCCAGCCGTTTAGAAGAGCGAGCGATCGTGCACATCCATTCAGAGGGTCGCACGAGTGCTCGACGCCTAATGAAATACTGCGAAGAACGACGCGCCGAATTCAAAGGGTTAGGGTGGCGTGATAAATTCGTGGGTCGAGCAGCATAATTTATTAAATCTATCAAGCCGCCAGAGCCGTAAGAGACTATTGGTATCTCGAAACCAAATCTCCGTTCAAAGTGTTGTTGCCGTCTTCCGATCGCGTCTTCTGGTCGCCCTGACAGATTCTCACCCCCTCCTTTTCCTTCGCATCGTGCGTCGTAGACGCGCATAGATACAACTCCGAAAATCGAATTCACTTAAACTCACGGCGCGGCAAATGATTTACCCCTTAATGGGAATAAAAGGCGCACCTTCCTACCTACCTATCTATCTAAGGAACCTGCACGATCTATAGAATTTTCTCCCGGGTCCTGCGGCGTGCTCGAATCGCCGGTCGTTTAACAGGATCTCGTTAGTCTCGGTACCCGTCGGTATTCCGCCGTCGCACCCCCATTGTGTCCTCGGATCGAGCGTACCCTATTCAGCAAACCGGCGGGAATTTCGGGTTGCCGAGTTAGAATTAGGGCTTCGATTGGATTATCAGGACGGCGGGAGTCCGCCACCTCCCTTCCGACCTTCCGTGTCGGTCTCTCTGGCCTCCGGTGCCTTCCACGTTTGGATCGTTGCCTTTAGGGGAAGGGAACGGACCTGCACGTACGGCTGTCCTGTGCGGCGGACCTCCGGCCAGGGACAGCCGGATAGAACGTCCGCCTGTTGGGACGTCTTTAATTGGGTTGGCGACACCGTCGCAGGGAAATAAAATGTATCGATGCCTCTCTCGTGTCTCCCTCGTTCGTTTTACGGTTTCAGAAGGGACGGCTACGATATTTAGTATCCGTAGTGTCATTCCGTTTGTCGAGTAATGAAAGATACTTCATCGATTGTCGAAAAAAAATTATATAATATTGTATGTTTATGTGTCTGTGTAACATAGAAAACATTGTACATTATTTGCAAAGTTAAAGGAAAATAATTACATTTCTTCTGTAAATAAAACCTTCGATCAGTGGCGATATAAATCGTTTTCAATGAGAAGTAAATGAAACGTGGTTGAAACGGACGATTGATACGTGTACCGGAGGTCCAGTGGGCAGGCGCACGGTTGATCGCAGTGCTGTCTCTTTTAGGGCAACAGCAACAGTTCCATGCCTTCGCGTTCGCTTCGCAACGAGGCGGTCCGTTCTTCGCGTCGCCTCTGGTGGATCCGCTGCAACCTCTGCCAAATCCGTTGCAACCATTACCGAATCCGCTTCAGCCGCGGGATCCGTTGTCTTCTTTCAGACACGCGATGCCTGGTAATTGTCAGAGTAAGTAATCGGCCAAGTATTTGCATGATTGCAACTGTCTTCAATCGCACGTTGCTTCACAGCACTGTGTCAATAAGTTTGTACACGTATATATATATATATTTCTTTTTCTTCCTCGTCATTATGAGAAATTCCTTGACGTGCAAAATATTTCTTTTTTTTTTTTTTTTTTTAAACTGTGTGTAGACAGATGTATGGCAAGATATTTGTAGAACATTTACACAAGAAAACATCTTTTTTTTTTAGGCATTTTTTATTTTTTATTTTTTAAATAGACATAACATTTATATAATTTTTGTCATCGAGCGCGTAGGTTTCGTCGAGTTTGGGAATATTTCCAACCAGACTACTACCAGTCTCTGAGTACAGAAGCACGGCTTTTGGGTAGGCTCGGCAGCCAGCTTCTCGGCTTTAGAGGTGGAAACCGCAAGCCTGTTCAAAGCTAGATTAAATATTATATTAAAGGGGTTGCCACGGAAGCGCGTCCCAGTCGGTTGGCTCCCTGTTTTGGGGGCGCAGACCTCACCTTCCCTCCGCGTTTATAACGTAGATTCGCGAGTTTGCGCGCAAAGCACGTCATCAAAGTAACACCGTGAGAGAACGCCGGCTGAGTATTTAAAAAAACAAAAAAAAGCTTACGTTCGTTGATTAATATCGTATATTCGATGAAATCTGGCTGATGAACGAGCGAACGATAACTGTGCGCGATAAAAAATTTTTAATACTCTTCTCGAGTGAACACATCGATAAACTGATCTGGTGGCGCGCAAGAACAGACGAGAAAAAAAAAAGCTCGAACAATAATTCGCGAGATCAGCCGTTTTAATGAGTTACCTCAGACGTGAGGGCTGACTGCTACGCTGCAAGCTAAATTTCCCGATAAAATACGAAGCACGCCGAATATTTCCTTTATTAACTTTTTTCCCTCATCGGGCATCTGGTCGTCCGATAATACACCTACGTGATCGTATTATTCTCACACTGCACGCTTGGCGGATTCGATTTCGAGAGACACTTGTCGATGCAGTTACTTCTCTCTAATAAAATTATATACATATATAAGAGTTTTCAGAATATATAATATATTTTAGTACAATGCAGCATAATATGCGTTCAACTAGGTATTAAAGATGATAAAGATATGCCGAAAATATAATATATTTATTTTCTTTCTTTTAACGTGTAAATTAATACACGTGGAAATTCGAATTAAATTTAATTCGAAAATTCACACTTTAAGTTGTTGTAACACGCGTTTAATTTTAAAATTAATTTTTTTGTATTATATAATTAATATAAATTATATAAAAGAAAACTTAATTTCATTTAAAGAATGCAACAAAACAATCGTATGGTTTTCTACTAAAACGCGAAATAGTCTCGAGGTCAGGATTCAATACGGCATTTAAACCTCTCCGCAACAAATTCCGAATACTTCGAATAGACCCGGGCGCAACTTTCGGCGATTTTCCATAAAAAGGGTAGCTCCTCTTCGGACCGCAAGGAATCCGGTGATACCGAAGGACGTGAAAGCACCGGGCGGGCAGCAGTATTTAGGGTTAGCTCTCATGACGACGGTCCGGTGGCGCTCACCGAAGCGCGCTCGGTTATTTGAGTTGGCCCCAGCTACGCGGGAGGGATGACCAACCCTTTGATCTCGATGTGCCCCTCCGTTCTCCCTCCCTCCCCCCACACTTTCCGCTGTGTCCGCCTGTGTCCCTCTCGCGGACGCTCTCGCTCCCCCGTGCTCGTCCTTTCTGCATTCAATCCCCGTGACTCATTGGAAAATCTATCGGGGATGCTGCCTATACCCCGCAAAAATACATCCGCCAAGGGGCGCGCAGAAACCGTTACTGCCGACGCCGCTCGCTGCGTTTCGCCAAGTGATCCGAATTGGCATATAATCCAGTGAAAATTCCCTTCTGTGCTTTTTTCATCTTTCTATTGTTTCATCCGATTGCCGCGATTATTATTTATCTTTTTCGCTGCCGACTGCCGAGTGTCAGAGTTGTCGGTGATATTGCTATCGATGTTTTTATATTAGCGCGCTTTTCTTATACGTGTTGCTTCTTTGTGTTACTTGTCTCTTCGCTCGTTGATTGCTTTTTCGTTGCATCGGCGATGTAAATGTTTTTCTCTTCAATTTCCACGTGTATATAAATAAACGTTTGCCTTTTCTTTCTGTTGCCTTTTCGTCAATGTCTTTGTTCGTCGCAATTTTTTTTGGCAAGATGTGCAATAGAAGATTTCTCCAGATATGTCTCAGTTCGGGCTGACAGCGAGCAATTCTTGGGGGTACGGCAGCACGGCCGGTTACGCCGGGTATCTTCCGGGTCCTCTGTCGTCGTGCGCCGCACAGGCGTCGTTTCCACCTCCGCCGCCACCTCCTCCACCACCACCGCCGTCGTCCACGTTGGCGTCTTTTGCCGGCACGGCATCCATGAGCGCGCCGACGGCACCAGATTCGACGGCAGGCTCGACCGTTTCATCCGGCACTGGCAATACCGCCAATACGCAACAACCGGATGCTTTTTCCGCGGTCTCCTCTCGTAAGTTCAAGCTTGTAGCACGATTTTTGTCGACGTGGTCCTGACGAACGAGCAACCATGTTTATCTGATCGTAGATCAGAGGCGATTTCATCATTAACACGTTGAATGCCGGACCAATTTTATGTGACTTGCGCCGGAATGAATGTTTTGTTATGCGATACATATTATTGTAAAATATTACAACAGAAGATAAATTGTATTCTCATCTCTTATGCATTTATTTTACTGGGGATCACTGGTGACCATCTGGAGTGCGGTTTTTCGATCTCACGCTATTTCACTTAGTTTTTACGAAAATCAGTTGTCTCAATCGTTTTTTATTCTCGCTCATTCTTGTTGAGTCTGTCTAACTATCAGGTAATAATATTTATTACCTGACTGTACTTTTACAGGTACTTTTACTACATTAATTTTTTACATTTTATTTCATATATTTAATTTTATTAATAATCCTTAAAGGTAACATGTCGCCAAACGAAGATCATGTCTCAAGTGACTAATCTAACGACTCATTTTCACCTTTTTTATAAACGTCGTCGAAATACCATCGGATAGTGAGGAAAGTTCCACGTCGCAACATGCGCGTGTAATGTGTACGATTATAAATAAAACTATTTTTGTATGTGCTATACTGCATTAATTTCTTTGCATCATTGTAATAATATATTGAAAAGGTTAAAAGTATTGTCATTTGCTTGAATTATGTGTTTTTACTAATCTTGGCATCGTCGATCACCGATTACGTCCACGGCGCTACCGGCCAAGTTGAGTGCCGCTCACCGGTGACTTCCACGGCATTCAACGTGTTAAGTTTAATATTAATTGAATTAAAAGACAAATTTTTCAACAGTTCAGACATAAAACAAACAATATCCAAATGAAAAACCAGGCTACCGAGCCAAACACGAGTGTAGATGTGTGTGTTTAATATTTATATCGATAACTTTTCTAACTTTTGACATAAGTTTCGACCATAATTTTGTATTCTTTTCAATGTCAATATGACGCTACATAGATTTGCAACATTATTTATCTTAATAAATAAAGTTACATGCATTTTATAAAATTAAACTATTTACAATTAGGGTTAGGTTTCTGATTTCGATTAAATTTTGTGAAAAAAAATCTGTAAATCACATCGCCTCGTGATTGTTAAAATCCAGCTAGCTTTTCTAATAGCAAGAATCTCGGTAGAAACTCTCATCTTTCGAGTGCCAAGATCGGTCGACCTATTTGTCTTTCTTTCCCTGAATGTCATAGTCGTACCGGATACCACGACGCCGGGCCAATCCGATCCGTTGGATCCGCTGAGCAGCCTAATGTCGGGCAGTACATCCACCCAGAGGTATCAAGATTACGTATCGCCCAGATCGCTGTCTACAGACTCCAGCACCACCGAGAGTCCGGTGCACGAAGAGCAGGGCTTCGGACAGAATTACGGCAACTACTTTCCGACGCCCGGTGTGTTGCCGAGTATTCTCTACTCCCAACTCTACGGGAATCAATTTCAAAATTCCGAGAGCGCCGAGCAGAGGACTGTGGCGGACAGTTGCAGCGTGAGGCAAGAGGAAGTCAGACCGGACAACAACGTCTGGAGACCGTACTGAGAGACTAAAACGATTTCTTATCCATCGATTCGGCTGCTGCCAAGAAGCTGGAGAGGAAAATAAAGGATCGTCTCTTTGGAATCGTCTGCCGCTGTTAAAGTTGTCGATGATCGGTAGTGTGACCATGGTGATATTCCAAAACAACTCGTCGAGGATGATTCTCGACGGTGAGAACTAGCACTTACTAGTGGGCATTAAAACTCGATCCGGAGAAAACTCGAGGCGAGTCCGTTTCCGGTGAGCTTCGGGAAGTAAGAATTCTTTTACCGGTTGTGTCTCACGCCAACGAATTTTAGGGGAGTGAATGAGCTCGGGAGGAATTTGTAATTATGTGCGAACGAAATAGTGTGTAGCCAGTGCGTGCGAGAGAGAGAGAAAGAGTGAGAGAGAGAACGAGCGCGGGTGTGAAAGTGATAATGACGACGATGATAATTAATGATATATCCGCAGAATGTATATATGTGTACATAGCTAGACCATTGTCGTTTCATCGAGTCATTATCCGCTGTCGTTCCGAGCGACGCGACGCACTAATTTATTTCATCGATTACGTTTTCATAGTATAATTGCGACTGACTGTGTGTGCTGGCGGGATTGTGCAATATCGTCGAGATTGACGTCGGCAATCAAGCGCTTTCTTTCATCTGTAAATATATGTATCTTCCAACGTTGCGCGTTCATTTTTTCTCTTCGACCCGCGTTTTTCCGCCAAAAAAAAAAGAACCATCTTTCGGACTGAAGAAATCCGGCTCCGCGCTTTCGGCAAGATATTCGCTGCGACCTTCAGTTATCTCGAAAAAAAATCGACCGAAAGGTACTGTCACGTGCGGTCACGTTCGGGTCAGATCGACGATAAGATCGAATGAGTTTCGATTCGCACGCGAGGTGAGAAGGTCTCTCTCCCCCGTGAAAATGTCACCGCGGGGGAGACGCGCGGGCGGCGAAAAGCTCCGCGAGTATTCAACGAACGAATGAACGAACGTGCGCCCGTACCGGCATCGAATGATCTTACATCGAAATTTCCGCCAAAGAAACGAAAGCCCTTGTGAAACGATCTCGCGAAAGAAATGATTTTCTCGCGAGAATCACCGCGCCGCGCCGCGCAAAAAAAAAAAAAAAAAAAAAAAAAAAAAAAAACAAAAAAAAAAAAAACAATGATTTCCGATATACATATCTACCGATCTATTGTTACCGTAGTTTTTGACCGAGTCGAAGTAAAAGTGTATTTCAAAATATGATCCACGAGTTTTCTCTTCAGTCCCGCTGTGCGTCCACAATCCCAGAATTCATTCCTCATGAGTTTCCGAGCGATTTGGAACGTACATTCTCTTTCTGTTGCGCATTACTTTTTTTTTGTATTAGTGTGTTTTCAAAACTTTATCATTTTATTGCGATATATGATTATATTTTACATCATTGTTTTCGCATAATTGTTGCATAATTGTTTTTCTTTTGTTGTAGTGCCGTAGTTTTTGAACGATATCCTTGCTCTCGAAGTCGTCTCTTCGCTTAGATTATTATTATCATCTCCGAGGATCCGAGCGACGCCAGATCTACATAACACAGGTAGGTATAAGGGAAACGAATCTCTACTGGGGTCTCGGTAATGCCGAGGGTTCTAAAGGATTCTCACTGACGAAAGTGCGTATATGCAAATTTGCAAAAGATTTAATTAAACCCTAGTCTCGGGAGGGGAATTCGCGCAAGCTTGCCTTGTAGCTTCGCGGAACCAAGTCGCGTTATACGTACGTGTGTGACGAAGGCTCGTTTCGTATTTAGCACACCGAGTTATGTTTATCACATAGTGAATTATGTGTTCCTCTCCGCCACATGGATAGTTTCCAAAGATCTAGCGCATAAAGTTTCGAATATTAATTTAAATCGCACAATATTTCAATATAAACTAATGATTATTACATATCAACAAACGCGTTATATTATTAATGATTGTACAAACACAATATGATGTAATATTATAACTGAAAATATATTCATCGCAATGTTCCGCGAATATAAATCGTAGAGTCAATTTGCGAAGTTTTGAAAGACAATAAATAATCTTTAATAAACATTCGTAATTAACATTTCGTGACTTAATGTTCGCAAAACAAAAAGTCGACTCCGTCGTAGCTTTCGCATCAGTCAAAGGACATACATCGGAGCGAAGTTTGACGCGGATTATGAAGCGGTCCGCATAAAGCGGTGTACTTTTCTCATTCGATAACCGAGTCACCGCGCTCAGGCTGGTGTTTATCGCTGTTGCACACAGCGAGGCAGAGGACGACGAGCAACCTGATGGACATACGGTGGTTCGCGCCGGGAGGTTCGGGCGGGCGCGGGTACGACTCGTCGTTTATACGCGGTGCCGGCATAATGGAGTAGAGTGGAGTAGAGCACGGATAATGGAGTATGAAGAATAGCGTGCGGTGAATGTCGGGATAGTCCCTCTCGCCCTTCCGCTCCCCGCGGCGGCTCTTCGTTACCCCTTTCATCGTCCCGGCTTCGCGAGGACTCGCGCCGTCCACCGAGCCGTTCTCTCTAGCGAGGGGCAGCAAACTGGACATGGCTCGTTGGCTCGAGCAGTTGGCCATACCTACCGATTTATCGTCCCACAACCACCAGCCGCGTTACCGATTGCGCGCTAAATCCACGATTCTGTTACTCATTTCTCTCCCTCACGCGATTCTTTCGCGCTTTTCTCTGCTTCGTTGGCGTTCTCGAGATACGCGACGCGATATATTATTTCCGCCAACAAAGAGGACCGGCGCGAGTCGAAGCGGATTTTGATTGTTGCGAACGCTTTTGTCGCGCCGCGAAACTTTGCGCACTTCCTGTTTGATGAGCAATAATAATTATTCGCTGTATAACGTAATTTACGAGGTCGGCTTGGTCTTTCGATGAAAAAGAAGTTAAGCGTAGAAGAGAGACTATGTATGAGGAAATGGTGGTTTGAATGTGCTGTAAATTTTGTGCAGCGCATTGCAGTTTACGAGGAATTTCTTTGAGCCATATAACTTGAAAGCACCGATCGATCGTGATATTAAATTTTAAGAGTTTTGTTGTACAAACTCTATTAACATAAATAATAATAGCACAATGTCAGATATACGTTTTTTTTAAGTATTTGCCGTACAAAATCAATAGTAATTATTTCAGTTGTATTTAAATTTTATATATTTTAATCACACACGTTAATAGATGTTTCTCTTTACAAACGCGTTAATGAGACGACTGTCATTTCGCTAATTTGTAAACAAAAGTTATGAAAATTAAAGTTGAGGAAACGCAAACAAAAAATGTCCCACAGCCCCACATACCGGATTGGATCGAACGCGTTTTACACACGTACGCACATTTCCCACATCTTTTCTACGCATCGAACGCACGTGGCGTTCACTCTGGTCGGTGGCGGCAGCAGTGCGGGGGTGGTTTTGTAGGTGGCGGAGAGGGATCGGCGGTGATGGGATGGCAGGAGGGAATGGTCGTTACACGCACCGGTCACTGCCACCCCCGTGGCTATCGCCGACATGACCCCCCATGCAAAATCACCCTTTGTCGCGCTCGATGGGAAATTACTTTTTGTCCGTCGATTACGGGGTGAATTTTCGAACGACGAGACCCGATCATTTCGAACGAGATACGGCTCCAGTTCGGGATATTGTCGGAAAAGGAAATCGCAACCAACGTCGCGGCTTGTTCTCTCGTTTGTTACCGTTTAGCTCATTAATAAATTAATTGGTTAGAGTCTTGTATAAAATTTTTTAATTTAAATTAATTTTCTATTTATTTTACAGTTGTTAGAGTATTCAGGATCGTTTAATTGTTGTAAGATCGGTTGTTAAAATAATAGAAAAGATTTTTAGATATATATTTCTTATTAAACAATATTACGTATTTAATTTTCTCTACAGAAGAGAAAGAGTACCGTGTTTGCTAATAAAAGGAAAAACGAAATCTCTCCAAAACTGCTCGTTGCGCAAGCGCAATTTTTACTTTCCGAAGAAATTGCGTAAAACTCTGTTAGACGGCGTCGTATTAACTTCCACACGGATTCGTGCACCGCATGGCGATGCCTGGAAATAAGAGAGAGACTTGACGAAGTGTGCCCGCGGGGCCGCCAACCCTTGATTACCAAGATCTTCATCTACATGCTAAACATCGCTCCACTGTACCGTCTTGAATACTCTTGTACTTACGTATGTATCTAGATCCATGGCCCGCGGATCCTCGTCCCCGCTCGCTCGCGGCGCACGAATATTCCACCCTCCTCGATCTCCCTGACACCCCGTGAAACACATTCCCGTACCATCTATATGATGTTTGCTTAGATTAAATTAACCGACCGTGCAGCCTTTGTTCTTCGTGCGGCACGAAACGCCGACATGCCGAAAGGAACATAAAAAGAGTCGAGGGAAAAAGCCTCGCTTGTACGCAGATCCTACGATTTCTCGCTTATTCGGATTGTGAAATAAATTCGTACTTGTAATTTATCAGAATGTAAAATACTCAAGCGTATAATACTCACAATTTATTTTCGATCACCAATAACAATTATTCGAAACCAAAAATTGATATTTGCTTTCTTCTTAAGACGCAAAAAAAAAAAAAAAAAAAAAAAAAGTGTGACATTTTTAAGATTCTTAAGAGAAGGCGCCATCTTTCTTAGTGACGACCAAACGTACTGGTAGCTTCTTAAAAGACGCTTGCCGGCGGCGCACCTTCTTTAAGAAAATATCCTTATTCTTTCTTTCTTACCGACTCATTTCGTTCCAGGCTCAATAACTGTTCATTCCTAATCTTACGTCGGTTTAATAACAAGTGCAGTATAAAAGAATTTTTTAGAGGGAATTCTAAAATTCGTTTTTTAATTGTTAAATAACTTTATTATTTAGGAAAATAAGAGCTTAAAACTATCTAACAGGTTTTGGAAAGTGTTGCGCTTATAAGATTGACATAAGAAAAATATTAAATTAACAAACTCACTAATAAAATTTTAAGTTTGTACGAAAAAATTAATATTTTACGGTTTTTAAAACTTATTCTTTACCGACCTTTTCGCAAGCTGCCTTATCACAAGGGTGACGTTTTCTTAAAGCTAAAGAAGGGTGCGAGAAAGAGGAGGGTGAGTCTTCTTAAATGTCTTTACCATCTTCCTCGTACGAGGGCGACACTGGTATCATCTTAAGAAAAAAAATTATTAAAACAACGAGTGTATCTTAATTGCATCAAGATGCCTGTTTTAAATTATTTTTTATTTCTTAAGTTTTTACGTTTCAAGTTTGATGAATTAGAAATAAAAAATCGTGAAGTATTGCAATGAAAACTTTTCCGAAATATAGTGATCTCGTTGATTCATTTCAAAGTTTGAAAGACATTTCTGTCATAAATGATTTCTAATTTCTTTGTCTATTTATTTCTTATTATTTGCATTTTGAAGAAATTTGATAAGTAATGTTTTTTAATAAATATACATGTGTTTATATATATACATATATGCATATGAACAGTTTTAAAATATAATTTTACACATTAAAAAATTAAAATAGTTTTATATATTAAAACATTTCTTTGTAAACTAAATTAAAATATTCTAATTAAATATGAATATCTTTAACATCTTTTTTAGAAAAGAATATAAAGTATAGAAAAATATAGGTTTAAGATATTTTAAATATATTTTGTTGTTCTCTTTCTTTTTCTTTCTTTCTGAAAAAATCATATTGTGCATGTTTAGTATTACACATTATTTTACACACAGGTAATCTTAATTAATTCTGCACAATAAGCGTTGTGCTTAATTCTCGCCTAGTTCCCGCGGAAATCACGAACGTTTGAGTATCGGGTCATCGATAGGTCGGTCGGTTAGCCATTTCTCTGTGTTCGATCTTCCGACTCCGAAGAACCTGGTCAAACGCGCCAGAGAAATATGCGAGCCCGACCTGAGGCAGTCGAGAGAGATCTCGGAGTATCTTGGCCGGGTCTCGCCGGTAGCTAGGCAACCCATCCCCTAGACCCACCGCCTCCTCGTTCTCTTTACCTCTGCTCTCGCTCTCTATCCCTTGCCACCTTTTCCTCCACGAGACTGTGTCTCCTCTTCCTTCTCCTCATTCTCTTCCTCTTGCCTCCTTCTGCTCCAACAACCTCCGCCACTACCACCTCGACCACCGACCCTCTTTCAAAATCCCTCCTCTGCTTCCTCGGCCACCCGTCCGCCACCCTCTTCCCCCTACTCGTATCCTCCCTCACCGCGGGTGCGCGGGTTCCCCCAGTCGCTGCCGCAACGGCCACGCTGGGGTACCTCAGAACCCCAGGCTGCAACCTGCCAGGTTGCCCACCTCCGCGAGGTGCCAAGTCTCGTGAGAACTCACACAGAAAAATTCTAGTCGATCGCTGACGACGGCCGTTCAGAGCGCGCATCTCCGGCGGGAAATGAAATGGAGGCGCGACATGATTTCTACTTGAATGCACGGCTAGTGATGCCAATGAGTATAACAGTGGTTGTTACGATTCTTCTTTTACAATAGAAATAAAAGATCAATTAACATTTTTGTTTACGTTTATATGTATTAAATTTAATAACATATAAAGCGAATAGTATATTATACATAGCGGTGTTACTACAAACTTTTTCTTTGAGACGCTTCTCTTGACTTTAAACAAGATAAAATATGTTATTTACAAAACTAATGCATTAATTTTATTTACTAGTAAGCAATTAGAACATACACCGAGTTTTCCACAACATGCATTTCATTTAACAAATCCTTTTTTTCGTTTTTAATATTCACGGCGAATGTCTCGGAGAATCGTCTTCAACGCCGACTCCCGCGGCGCGCCGCTGAAAATCTTAGCGGTTTCCTGGGCTCCATTTTGTTTTGCGGTCGGAATGCGCGGTGCGTGCGTGAACGAGGCGGCTCTGCGCATCGTCTTGCGGTTGGTTTGTGGTCTGGGGATGGCTAGGCCCGATCATTGGCCGCGGGGGTGTCAGGGGTGGTTTTTGGGGGTGTGGTGGCACCTTGCGGTTTGCGGGCTGATCTGCCACCAGAAGGGGGCGGCCCTCTTATCGACCTTCCATTGGTTCTCCTCAGGATGGTGACGAGGAATTGACTTAAGGATGAAGCATTCGATGATAGGCCGATTGCTGTTTTCATACGTGAATATGTAATTTTGTTTTTATTGTCGATTATGTAAAAAATATTTGTATATAATTAACTTTTTTATATACACAATCGAAATATCTCAATTGTTGTAATATTTTTTGTTAATATAAATATAAAATAATGCAAATTATCATCAAACAAATATTTCTTAAAACATAAACTGTTAAAAAATATAGCTTTAAAATATTTGTTATATCGTAAGAGTCACACATGAATACGAGGCTTTAAAAAATAAAATAATTTTGCCGCTTGCAATGTTCCGCGTGTTGCGGATTGAAGTGATCGTTTTGGTAATGGCATAGCGTAGATTGGGTGTGAACAGACTGAACAGCACGAGCCGGCAGAAATTAAACGATCTTTTCAAATCCGTATGCTTGTATATTACTTGGCTCACCCAGCTAGTACCGAAACAACCCTCGCCTAGGGAAGCTACTCCCGACGTTTAATTACGCGTCCCTCCATGAAGCGACGAAGGCTCCCTTTCATTAAGGCAATAATTTTAATAATTTTTATCTTTCCGTATAATCTGCCTAATTAAAATTACGCTTTGATCGCGAGCCGCAGCGCCCGTTCCTACTTAATACCCGCTTTCCCGAAAGTATTTTGCACCAGCTGTCGTCTTAATGTATGGTATTGTTCAGATTATTCTTATCTCCGCTCCTGATATATAATCTGATAAAGTATTACGGTATAAACGAGTAACAAACTGCAACGTTTTTCTGACTCTTGAGATTTTGCTTCTCTTTTGCTCGTCCAAAATCTCAGACGATGTGCTATGTGAAGGTTAAAGAAAGAAGCTTGGGAAGATAGTGGAAGTTTTTCAAAATGAAAAACTTCAGAAGTAACGAAAAGCGCGTTGCATCGAGACGAGTGTCTTTTGGAAGGTCTACGTTATCGGCGCGCGCGTTCCTTTAACGCTTCTCGTTTCAGCCAAACACTTTTGAAAACTTCCCAACCCGCTCACCCGCCCCACCCTTTCGCGCATCTCGCTTTCCTCGGCTCTTTTCGCTAGCCAGTCGTCCACGCAAAAAGATCGCAAAGGACTGGGGGTTGTTTAGGTAGATCCGGAAAAGCGAGGCGAGAGCGAGAGAGCGAAGTGGAGAAAGATAGACGGAGAAAAAGGAGGCACGTATTCAAATGTTGATGAAATTGACCAGACGCGCTTTGATCTGGCCTCTTCAAATATTCGCCAAGAGATTGAAGTGAACATCTGAGGAGAGCGAGAATTATCTTGCTCGGACGGGAAAAAGAGAAAATTCGACGAGCACGCTTCACTGCGCGTGCATCATTCGAACATTCGCTCGCAATCACTGATTACTGGCGCGCGCGCGACTTTGCAAGCACCACACACACACACACACACACAGCGCGGTCGAGATAAAAGAAACTCTAAAAAGCGTGAAATAAAAGTTTATATTATATATAAGAGCATTTCAAACCCCCGAAATGCGTCCGCAAATTTAATAATCGCTATTTAAGTTTCATGTTTTAAAAACCAACGTTATTCTTGTTTCATTAAAAGTAAAGTAAGTCGCCGCGCGAGAACTATATATATGTATATATATATAGATGTGATGAAGTATTTCCGTACTCGTAATAAACGAGCCGTCGTTTTTCCCGATACGAGCAACGGAAGTCACAGACTTTCTGCGAGTTCGCGCGCGTGTTGGTGTGTGAACACTCGCTTTCCCCCGTTCGAGCAAGAGCGACCCGCGCATTAGTGTGCTTTATGCGCGAAACGGCTGCCGCGAAACGAAGGCACGATATGCACCCTCCGGTGGATTTAATATTTAAAAGCGCATCTGAAATATGTCGATTCTGGCACATAAACACGCGAGGGTGCTCCTGCACCGACTCGCCTCTTAGGGTCGTCCGGAGTATCTCGCATGATTTATTCGGCGCGTTACTACCTGGACCGGGTGAGGTTTACCCGAGACGGAATTTGCATTCTCGCGTACAGTTCTCAGTCAGACTTGTTTAAGCGGACAGCTCTGCGAGCTTTCATTTCGGGAACTGTAAGCGAGTTATTCTCTCTTGCACCTTTTTTTTTTTTTTTTTTTTTAGTTTTAGTTACAACAGCGAGTTTTTTTTTTTATCTCAAACGAGTTTACACAATTCTAGAAATAACAAACCATTCGAAGATACTGTTAACGCTTGTTTATCTTATTATAATGTACATCTTATTACAGTACTACCTAATTAGAAACTTATTCAACCGACGTTATCCCAAAGAGCACATACCGACAAATTCTTCGGTGGGGTTCAATAAGAACTCCCTCATCTCCTTCAAAAGTTATGCGCAACGTTTGGCTCACCCTACAACACTGTAAATCCTCACGTAATGTACACACATGAGACGCCGACCCCTAGGTGGCATTGTAGCCTTTGCAGCCCTCTCTACGATGGCACCATCGACCCCCTTAAACGCGAATTTGATATTCGTAAATCTGCCGGCCGGTCTCCATAAATCAAAACTACCCTCCCTCGGTCTAGTCCGCGGAGAGATTCGCGCGCGCGCGAGGGGGCGACGAGGGAGGGTGAAGCACCCTCTTGGTGGAGTTTGCAACATCCGCTCGACATCTTTCGTTCTCTTAAAAATTGATTTCTTGTGCGCGCTTTGATGCTACGCGGGAACCTGAAATTCTTTTAGACAACTTAACGTGCACTTTATTCGTCAATGAACTTGAGTTGTATTATTTTAATACTTACTCGTAGAAATGTCAAAATTATAGCTAAGATAGCGACATTGTTAATCAATTTATGTTTATTTTATTATTATTTTTTTTATTTTATTATTCGATAATGTCTATAATGTTGCAGAAGTTTTATAATCGTACACTACTACCCTTCACCCAAAATGTCACGATTGTTAGTGATAATTCAAATTAACGCAAATTATTAAATAACACGACGTTCAAGTCGAAACGCGTCGCGAGAAGGGATAAGTACGCGGAGAGGTTTTTCGACGAAATATCTCGCACGATACCGCGCATTCTTGCCCTGGGAGTCACCACTGCGCCCTTAATTAAAAATCCAACGAACCCCCAAAAATGAGCCCCCGCGGTAGCGCGCGAGAGGGAGACGCGCACAGAAGAGAAAGGGCACTCTCACCCCCACAGAAAGAGAGAAGGAGAAAGGGTGCTGGAGGGCCACGGGTTAAGGGTGGGTGGGTCGTACGTCGAGGCAGACCGCATTCTTTCGTTTAATTCCCGCGAATTTATAGGAGCGAGAGACGACAAACCGTGCCGCAATACTCGTTGCGCGGCCTTTTCCGTGTTCCTCCTCGTTGCAGACTCACCCTTAAAAAGTATTGCTATCCCACGTGGTCGTAATTGGATTCGACACTGTCGTAGGAGGACCACGCGTCCCTTTCCCGTTGTCTACATGATCCTGTGTATTTTAATGATGCTTTATTAAGTTTTTAATTATGAAAATATATTTACATAGCGCAAGTACAAACATAATAATTGCCGAGCACAATATTCGAACAGTTGTTATTACATGCAGAATCAATTGCGTATTTGCATACAAGAGCACAAGGCAAAAATCAAAAACGGTAAAAATATATTGTCATGAGACAATAGCCAATAATCGGAGAAAGAAATCTATGTCGCTTGTCGTCGTTTAGTTTTGAGGGAAACCAAGATCGAGGCTCGTGAACCGAGGGTAACCGAGCAAGGCGAGGAGAGAGAGAGAGAGAGAGTCGGCTGAAATAATTAAACTGACGCAAGTTTTTACGACAAGGTGTTCATTACCGTGGGTAATTAAGACGCCCCTTAACTAGACCCGCTAACCACCCCCGGGGGTGGTAAACCAACTTCTCGGTCGGCGCTGCGTGGGGGACGTTACCGCCTTGGAGAAAGTGGAAAGTCGAGGCTCGGCAGCGCAGCCGGCTCGCCGGGGGGAAAAGTTTTCCCGTTTTTATAAGCGGCCGGACTATTATCGGCGATTATGTTAACGTCGGCTTCCCGGCCGCCGTCGAAGCTTGTTTTAATGAAAAACTCGATCGTACAGTCTTAAATCTTTCTGTCGCCGAAGTGGCTGATCCTTCGCGATTAGTACGTATCTGTTTAAAAAGTTTTTAAAGATCAATTCCAAGTTTATTGTGCAAACAACTACTTGGACTGTTTTAAATCAAGATATACGATAGCGTCTCGACGTCAAGTATATGCATAAATCACTGATGGAAGATTTATATATCACACGATATTATATTCTTTGTGAGACATTAAATTTATTACATAATTTACTACATTTTTGACACAATTTAGAGCAGCTATTTTTTCTTTAAGTTGATTATTATGAAAATAGTCTCTTGAAAATCGTATCTATATATTTTTTGTATACTAAAAAGAATAAACTTCCGTTTATTTTAATAAAAATTTTTCAGTGTTTTATTAATTATTATTATTTGATTTAATAATTTATCTATATTTTACCTCTGATTATATTATTTACTCTGATAAACTCTCTTCGAATAGTTTTACAACCTCGATATATAAATTTATTTTATGTGTTTTTGAAAATTAGATCTAAGCTCTCTCGAGTCAACGTTGCGCGAGAGCTAAATAGAATCGTTGCTGTTTTGAAAGACAAGCGGCTCCCAACTACGTCGGGTATTAAGCAAGGATCCGAATATCGGCTAAGTCCTTTCTAAGCTACCGCTCTGGCTAGGAAATTAGCTTGGCCCTGCGCCCGCATTAATAAGTGACCGTCCTGGGCAAACAACGTCAGTGATCCCTTGATTTCAAGGCTAGCATCCGGATCTCTCCCGTGTTGGCGCTAAACTTCATAGGAGATCGCGACGCTTTTAGAGCTCTCACGGCGTTTCCGCACTCCCTTCCTCTTCTTCTCATATAGTAGTTTGCGTACGCTGCGATAAGTAACATGACAATCTTATTTGAATAACGTTACAAAAGCAATTAGATATTTTCTTAAGAGAGAAGAGCAAATACACGTGTAAAAATAAAACAATACGTCGTTAAAACTTTTGCGTTTTTTTTTCATATATGATGAAATAACAATATCGGAAATAACTATTATATTATAATGTTTCCCTGCGCTTGGCGTCGACCAGACTTAATCGGAAGATCGATCCTAATCTTATCCGAGACACTGGAATACTTGTGGGCGAAGGTAAGGCAGTCAGGGTCAACAAATCTTCGACCGGCAAACCTCAGACAGATCTTGATATATATATCGAAAACAGCGGCATGTATCCAGACCTCTCGCAGACAGAGAGCGCGGGATAACGTCGAAGTCGGCTGGAGGGATATAGGCGGTAGATACGAGGCAGGACCGCGCGCGCTTGAGGGGGGCATAACTCATCCCTCGGAGCCAGTGTCGGTGATGTACGGCGGTTGTGGGACACTCAGGAGGATGAGGGTCTGTCGGTAGGAGACGATGGCGAGATCGGATCAGTTCTTAATAAGGCAGAGTGCACGCGATCCGAGTGCAAAAGAGAGTGGCCGGGGGCAAAATCCAGTGCTTTTTTTTTTAAGTGCAAGCTTGAACGCGAGCATCTCTCGGTCGCTATTTGCTACTTTATGTGATGATAAAAAATGCTAACTTATTCTTTAATATTATGCGCATATCGTGTGAAGTTATAGAGAATTGCAAAAAGCATATTAAAGATATTTATCAAATTTATCGACCTAAAATTTATCTCATTAAATAATTATCTCATTAAAGAGAATCTTTATACATTTTATTAAATACATAGCGTAATTATGATTTACTGTTATTTTATGTGTGTTTTTTTTTTAAATAAATGAAATACGATTGTTTTAGAAATCGCAAAACTCTTTTTATCGCTTGATGCGTGAGGATTGGAAAAGAAATCATTTCTTTCAGATCGTATAAATCGCGAGTGTGTATAAACACCTCATCGAATTCCCGGCCAAATTTATCGATGCTCGCGCCCGTGTTTGAAAGCGGAGCGGACTCTTAAAACAAAATACGCGGTGAATCACGAGCGCGAAACAAACCGGAGCGTAGAGATACAACCTATACCTATCGCGTCGACGAGGAGGGTGAAAGAGCGGGGTTGCTTTGGACACCGACACGTAGGACACAGAGGCACCGACCGCCACCGCCACCACCTCACGAAAGGGGGAAATTCCATGTGGCAGAGTTATGGCCCTTGGAGGTGTCGCTGGAGAGCCTGTCTCCAGGCTGGCTCTCGAAGAGCCCTTTCTCTTTTTGCATCCGGCGCCCCGTGAAAAAAAAAAAAAAAAAGAGAGAAAGGAAGGAAGGGACAGAGAAGAAGAACGGCCGAAGAAGAGGAGAGTACCCGCACCATCGGCTTCTCCAGTCTCGTTTAAAAGTGATAAATGCGCAGCTGGGAATATGACTGAGAAAAATAACGCCGAGGGCTCGGCGGAGGAGAGGTTCGGTTGAAGGGGTTCAAAGAGGAGAGGGAGGGGGGGGGAGAAAGGGAGTCACCGATTGGGGCTCGAGAAATCGAAAAACTAATATCCGCTCCCGGAGGCCGTTTGTTTCGTATTGTTTCGGACGCCAGACTCCCAGGCGGTTGTCTTTGGCGTGATTGAGTATCGCCATTCTTCATGAATTCCGCGCTTTCTTTTTATCGCGTCTCGAGCTTCCCGATGACGATCGTAGCGCGCGGAGTAATGAAGGGCGGAATTGCGAAAGAAAACTGTGATCGAAGGGCAAGATGACAATAGGTGCATAGTCATCTTACACGCGAGATTCTTAAAAGGAGTTTTTTTTGTTTTTTTAAATAAAAAATATAGTTATACTCTCTTAAAACAATTAGTAACGACTGCGACAAGAATGGAGGATATTTAAGCGACAGTTTACTACATACTTGCGCAACAGTACGAGAATTAATACCTATGTAACAGGTAATTCACGAATTGCTCCGGCAAACATAAGGGATGCTGAAGTTTTGCCCTTAGTTGGTCAACAAACTCAAGGGCACCGCACGAGCGCTTTAAGGGAGGTTAATACGAATACCCCGAAGGGTGTAAATACGGGACCGTCCAATATCTCTAGCTACTCGTAAGCTCTGCCATCCTTAATTATTGTGCAAAGATGAACCACAAAGTGGCAGATTAGAGGTTTAATAAATGTATCCTTGAGATATCCTTCAGTATCTCAAAGATATCGGATAAACAATAAGAAATTCGAAAGAAGTGTACGTTCGGATTGTTTAGTTTTGCTTAAAAGAAGCGCGGATATATATATCTCGAAAAGAAACGAAAGAGGCATCAGCGACGCGGTGCGCAACGGTATGGCAGTTTGTTCCGCGAGGCAGCTAATGACCATTTAAATGCATGGAATTAACGTACCTAGACGAAATAAACGTCCTTGTCGCGTCTGCAGGAGCGGCCGGTGGAGCGCCCGAATAAAATTCGCGGCGTTGCACCCGCGTGCCTCGTTTCATCCCCTCGCGGGCCGCTTCGATACGGCTAACTAGGAAGCCACCCCCCGACCGCGAGGGCTTAACCGAAAAAATAATCTCGCACGACCGCCCAATCGACACTCTCGCGGATTTTCGCCGATCGATGAATCCGCAAAGCAATTCGCGATTATATTTTAGGGCGCGTGCGATGCGGTTGTCCGGGTTTAAATGTGAAAATTAATTGTCCGGTCTTTTATTCGCAAATGTTTTTCACAAACCAGTGGTAATTCGGATTCTTTTAAATCAACGAAAACTCCGCTCTATTGATCGGCAATCTTTTCTCCGCTTCTTGACGATGTAACTTTTTAATTCGACGGCTTTCCCGACTTGATTGGGCAAGCTTCGCCGCAATCGCGTGGGGTGGCACAAAATGAAACGACGGGCGGCGTCTGTGTAACCGAATTTAGCGATTTTTAATTCCCAGGATCGGCTGCTTCGAGCCAATACTACAAGGGGCGGACCACCCTAAATCGCTAATAAGGCTTTGCAAGCCTCCGTACATCCCACCGACAGGGATTTTCGTATTCGGTTCTCATCCTGGATGCTAGACGCGTCTGTCCGATTAATCCGAACGAATCCCGATAAGAATTATCGCGAGGAGAGTGAATTTTGGCGAGTTACTTTTTTATTTCTCTCGTTTCTATTTCGATGCAACACAAAGATATTCTGAGATCGATAATTCAAGATTAATTTTTTATGTGTTTTTCTCAACATTGCTTAAATTGTATTTTAGTTTTTGTCTTTTTTTTTCGAAGAATCTATTTGCGATACTTTGTCAGGTTTGAAATTCGTCGCTTCGACGATAGTTTCAAACAAATCTCCGTTGTATAAACGTTTCGAGAAAATTGGTTTACATCAGCCGTAATTCGCAGCCGCAGCAGCTCGACGCAATTAATTTTCTTGCTGCAGCTGCATCCGTAGTCTTTCTGCGCTTTAGATACGTTCTTGTTGCAAGAAACAATCTGCTTACTCCTCCGGTAGTAGTGCTTCTCTCCTGTACATCGCCGATCAATTCCGTTCCTATTTCTATCATGTGAAATATTGTTTCCATCCGACTGGTTAAACACATTGTGGAATATAATTGTCGCGAGCATATGAAATATTTGTTGTGAAAAAAAAAACTTGTTCTCTTTATTTGTAAAATAAACAATATATACGTATATATATGTATATTGTTTTTTTTTCAAAATTAGTAATTATAATTTTGCAGTAAAATGATTATTATTCTTTCCACGTGCTTATTTGTTTTTGAAAAAAGCGAGAAAGAGTTGAGAGTATAATAATGTAAAATTATATAACGTTCCGCTGAAAGATCTGAGAACCGCTGGGTATTGATGCTCGATCAGGCAGCCCCTGGAGGTTTAATTAAATACAACCCCCACTCTCACGTGGCTCGGCTTCTACCGCCTGTAAAACGAGCAATATTTTTCACGAAAACCACCTCACCGGATGAGCTCATATCTGGCCTCAGTGTCAGAAGTCAGAGAGTCTGTGAATATCGTTAAACGTTAGGAAATATTTTAATCAAAGTGTCTGGCAATATTTTGCATTCTATCATTCTATTTCGTTTCTTCTTTCACATTCTTCTCTGATGCACGTCTTTTTGTGTGCAAACGATAATTTTAAACATACATAATTGTTGCTTATATTTCTGCTGTTTAGCAAAAAAATATAGCAAAAAAAAAGTTTGATAGATAATTAAATTCCATTGAAGCAGCTTCTGGTAATACTTCAATTTATTAACAATAACAAAAAAGGACACATGCGCGTTAATAATAAACGTACACGTTCTCGGAAATTTTATTTCTTCGAATTTTGCTAGTGTATAATGATGAAAAATAATTATGACGTTATACTGCGCGTTTATAGTTACACACTGGTATTTATTATTAGCACGTTCTTGGGCCGCTATGTATATATAGAAAGGGCGTTATCCTACATTAGGTTGATCGCGTCAGCGTACGATCCTATCGTACCGATCGGCGCGTGACGTTGGCAGCAATGCTGCTGGGGATATGACAGGCGCGCATGGCACGGGGTGTTGCAACACCCCCCGCGTCAAGAATTCATGCAGACCCGATGGGGGACCATAATTAACCGAATACCGATACTCACCCGCTTACCCGACTCCATCTGCGACATACGCGACGCATATATAGCCACTAACGCGTAATTCTACGCCCACCTGTCCGTGCGAGTATTACACGCTCAAATGCTTTCGTAAAAAAAAAGATAGTTTCTAGCAAAACGGTTTCTGAGTTATGTTGCATATAGTTGTGTGATAATGTAAGATTTGCAATAAAACATACATAGAAATTACGTAACACTCGCGATTTTATAACATCTATGTTATAGATTAAAGAACTATTTCGAGTTTTTAATTCGTCAGCGTGTAGAGCCACTATGCAAAGAGAGAAAGAAAGAGAGAGAGAGAGAGAGAGGGAGAGAGAGAGATCATCATTGTCTACTGTCAAACGCAATCTCATAGCGCGCAGCCTCTGCAAAAGTGTTTAAGTCCAATCTCGTTTTTGCGTCTACCTCATCGGGAATTAATGAGACGTCGAAAAGCGTGGGCGAGTAGTCACGTTAACGTCGCTTCGAGCGGTGCTTTTCTCAGTCAGGCGACGACGACGACGACGACGACGTCGCGCAAGCGGCAAGAAAGGAAGAAGGTTGGGCGATTAAAAATTCCGTCTATCCGGTACCGCGGAGGCAGCCGACGACGCACTCTTATGTACGTCCGTCGGTGTAACATCTGCGCCACCCGTGCAAAAAGGAGGCAACGAAGCGAGGAAGGAGGAAGACCTCGCCAAGTATCTCCGTCGTGCTCCTTTGCTCACGGTTGCGAAGGAGCGAGGTTGCGTCTCTCTCCCGTCCCACTCCTCCTCAGAATCCCGCTTTTCCTGTGTCGTCTCTACCCCTAGTGAGGCAAGCGCGCTTGCCGCTCACCCCTCGCCATTCACTCGGGAAGAGAGAGAGAGAGAGAGAGAGAGAGAAAACCCCCGCCCCTTTACGGGTCTGCTGGCGGTGGCGGCGGTGTCGTATCTTGGCCTCCGTGGCGCGCCGCTCTATCGACGTACAGCCACCCTCGGCTCACCTCCTCACCTTCTCTACTCTGTTTCCTATCCTCTCTCTTTCCGACTTAGACTCAAGCTTCTCCGGTCTTCTTCCCGCTGACGTTCTCGCGCTTTTCCGTCTTTCTCCCGTCCCAGATGCGCTCTTTCCCGCGTCTGTCTATCCGGCTTTCTCTCCGGCACATTCGCTTCACCGACCTCCGTAACTCGCGATTGCCGAGATAGCGAGAGGATATAGATGCAGTTGGGGGACCGCCTCGGCTCTTCTCTGCTCACCTTATGCGAGGCCTACACCAGCGAACGGGATCAACGAGCGTTATTGAGATGTCTGTCGGCGAATTAGGGCTTTCCACGTCTTATCATTTCGTCGTTGTTAAATAGAGATTAGGCCGACCACATGGCAGTTCCAACAACTCAGCTGGGCTGAAAATCTTGCGGAGAGCATAGTAATCTCTCTATTAGTTCCTTTATAGATCTGTCATCTGTTAATTATGTCGTGAGAAACCGAAGATCTTTTGATTAATACATCGCGATATCGGAATAAGAAAAAAATTAATTTTTTCGTCGAATCTGTGAGATTTGAACGTTTCTGATAAAATAAAAATTGTCTAATAAATAATGTTTAAAATATTATCGCTACAACGGCAATTAAGTCAGCGCTTCAACTGAAATTCGATAAAATATCTCTTAAATACGAGCACCGTCGGCAAGCGCTAAGCTGACGACGCGAAATTTCGACGAAAGGAGAAACACGCGGATCCGCAAAACACTGGAAGATCACGCCTGCTGGTCAGGTAGAGCTCGCGGTGTACTTGGGGAATACGCGTGGCCCTAAATCAGGGTTGATATCCTCGAAACAATTCGACCCTCCGAGGATGGTGTCCGGCAGCAGGCACTGGCCCAGGCGGGTAGCACGGAAGAAGATTTAATTAAGCCGGGACCGATTTATCTCTCTGACAGCTAACCCCGTCCTTTCTAGACGCCCTTCTCCACCCCCTCTTTCCCTCTGCCTTCGGATTGTCGGCCTCTCAAACCTCGCGACACTAGATTCTGGACTCGGCGAAAGGGCAAAACCCTTTCAGCGTACAAACTGTAGAGTAGGTGTTCTATCGGCATCCACTTTCTGTCAATACGATCGCACACTATTCCATATCGATCTGTAAATTGAGTCTAACCAGTGTTTGTGACGTGTCTCTTCGTCACTAAGAAGGAACTTAGCTTTACGACGAAATGATTAACATCTCTCAGTTTGAGAAGCTTATTTGTTTGTCCATACGCATTGCATATTATGTAAGTATTGTTATACTTACTTGTTATGTGCTTGAAAAACAAAATAAGAATACATTTGCATTTTCTGTACTCGATAAATTTAACGCAATTATGCGAAGCAGAAAGAGATCACGATATATAGTACGATAGTAAATGTACTTTGCTTAGGAATTAGCAGCGAACCGATGGATGCATTTTGTAACGAGATAAAGACACGATTCGAGGAAAGAAAGGTGAACGTACTTTGTTGACGACGATCGATGATCTCTACTTACCGTTAGCTGCACGTATGGTCCTCAGGCTCCGGTTTTCCTCTTTCTCTTTTCCGTTCTATTTCTCTCTCTCTCTCTCTCTCTCGGGACTGGTGGCACCCTCCTGCAATTATTAATTAACGCTCCCCTCTCAAGGCATTAACGCGGCTAAGAGCAACCCCTCTTACGTCTCCGCCAACCTGTACCTCCTCCAACCCCTTGCCACTGGCTCAAAGCACCATGAAGTAACGATACACCTTGGCTAGGGAGACGACTCGACGTAGAAGGAAGGAGGAAGTCGGAGGAGGTCCGACCTGGCGACCTCATCGACTTTGCTCCACAAAGAGAAAGACCCTTGTTATGGGGTGAGCGTTCGGATACGTACGGCGTGAAAACGCGTCCGATGAGGAGGGTTAACCCGTTCGCGGGGAAAGCCGCTATATTTTCCGTTCACCCATCTTTGTTCGTTCGTCTCTCTCTCTCTTTCTCTCTTCGCTTGTTTAGTAAGTACATACGATGTAGATAATATATCTTTATGTGTATGTGTGTGTTTATTTACGTCGTGAGAGTCAAGAAAAATCAGTTAAACGTTTATTCGAGCTTCACTTGTATGCGAGAAAACAATGCAACAAAAAATGTTATCATAAATAATAAATATTAAAAAGATATTTACACGTAAATGTATACTGTGACTATAAAAATTTTAGGGTTTTCGATTTATTTTGATAATCGATTCTTGTAGAATCGAACATTATATAGTCCGCGATCGTAACATATATAAACGAGTAGAGCTGCTCGTACGTCTCAGTTCTCCGCCGCGGCTCGGATAGAACATCGTGGTGAGCGGACAAAGAGCGCGTGAATTCAACATAACGCGAATCCTGTGACAGAGGACAAGATCCTCGACGTGCACACTGAGCTGGAGGGAGCGGTCCTGGCGGTCCGCGCGTAGCGGGATAAGGATTTATAGTTTAATATCTCGGGCGGCCGGGTCGTCGTCACATTTTCAACCCCCAGGAGAAACTATACACACGAACCGCCACCATTCGCGTTGCTCTCTCCTTCTCTCTGTTTCCCCTTTACGCCTCATGTCCTATCCGCCAAGATCGTTTCTAGGCTTCTCGCCGGTTTTCGCTTTTGCATCTCTCCGCCGCCAGTCTCCGAAGGCAACGGGAGATCGTCGGCCAAGGATTCCAAGGAAGATTTGTTTCGGTTTGATGGGGCAGTTTAGACGTGTAGATGCGCTCGTTAGATTGGAAAACGCGTGCCCGGGATCGATGTTAAACTCCGTGTAAAGAGAGAGCGGGGGATATGAAGAAGGGGAAGGGGGGGAATGAGAGCGAGTGGATAAAAAAAGAGGGTAGCGGCGGTTTATTGGAAACCCTGAGCTATAAAGCCTGCGCTAGATCGGTACAAGTGAAAGACGCGCAGAGCGAGCTCACGGAATTGTCTAAAAAATTTACTTCCCTCCTAATAGCGGCGGATTCATTAAGACGTTTTATAGCGTACCATTCGATTCTCGTTCGTCAGACGTGGGATAGTATTTGTCTGCCTGTAGTACTAATAATGCCGTTGTTGTTGTTAATTAATTATTTCGTGTAAAACTTTAAAATGCACGAAATAACAAGTTTGAAATTGGTGCAATATTGTTGCGGAAATTTCTTCGATGGTTTAGCTGCAACGAAATGACAGTCTGCGTTTCTTCTGGACCTTTTTCGGTTTAAATCTACGGCGCCATGCACCCTTTCGCTCCTTCTCTTCATTGGCCAAATCTCTCGCAACACACGCACGTCATTAGAGAGCGTGCTCGGACTATCGATACGTAACCTATGCCGGACGCTAGTGCGTGGATCGTGTTACGCGGATAAAAAGCCTATTGCTCTCTTATATAACGACAACGGTCACGATATAATGATGTCTGGCAGCCGACGGATAATCGAATACAGTTTTTGCCACGATGTCGATGTCGTGTAACAAATTATGTAAAGACGACAAACTTATCTTTTTCGCCACTTGATGTACAAAATATTTTTCACGCCGTGTTTCGATTTTACAAATTCGCACAAGCGCGACAGGATATTTTTTTTAACAGCAATTTGTTTAATACGTAGCATAATATTTTTAAATAATCACAACTAAAATAGAGAAGAATAATCACATTAACTAAATTGAAGAAAAGAGAAATATAATTCGAATCTGAGACTTTTAAATATTTCTCTTAAATGTTAACACTTTTAAATATTTCTCTTTCTCACTTTCCTTAAAAAACATTACACATTTAATAAACATTGTCATTTAATAACATCTTAATAAACATTAAACATTTTGCTCCTGTAATAAATTATTTATTATTTCTGCTAAGAGACATTGTTCGGTATTTAGTTTGACGATGCTTGACATTTCCTGTAGTTCACTAGGCTTTTCTGATCGGATCGAGTAAAACGTATGAGGGAAGATTTCGCGCTGAAATAAAGCTCTCGATATGCGTAAGCCTCTTTGCCGACGTTTTCCACCCTTCGTGCGCGGAGTTGAAACATTTAGATGCCGGATACGAGGTGCCTGCTGGCAGCATAAACCCGCCGGAAGTTCCTAAGACTCGCGAGAGTGCCGCAGGTCGTCGGGTCCGGAGCTCGGTATAGGGTGGCCACCTACGGATATTAAAGGAAATGGCGGTATGATTAGTCGTATACGTGCGTTGGTTTCGTTTTAAGCAGGGCACGTTTCGATTGGTTTTGACACGGGATTTGCGCCGTTTTATCAATTGACGCATTTATTATGTGATGCAAACTTTTCTATTATTTTTTCGTAATAATTTTGTCGTTAAATATGATATTACAAATATGATAAATATTTAAGCAATTTGTTTATTTTACTTAATTATATGTTTGGTGTTATCAGACAAATATGTTGCATGAACGTTACATTTAATGTCATAACGCACAACATCAGCAAGTATAGAAGGCAGCAAGACTGAATGGCCGAAAAATCGGCGACATCGTAATCCTGGACATTGTCGGAACCGCAAATGACCAACCAGCTGCGTAACTGCTCGGGTTCCCGTGTTTTTGGGGGTTGTTTGCTTGATTTAGGGGCTGAAGACCGCGTACCCCCGACACGACGATCCATGCCGACGTGAACAACCCTTTCTCGCGCACATCGGCACGGATCATTATGAAAAACGTGTTTCATAGATCGAATATTTCGACATTTCTTTTCTATTTGATTTTCTTATTTCAAAATTTGTAAAACTTTAAGTCAAAACACATTTTGCTTAAATAATTGTATAAACACTTTAAATTTGAAAGATAAATACTTGTTTGCAATGTCAACTTGTGTATTCTTGCAAAATTATTTTTAATCAGAATTTATGGGCATTTACGGTAAGTGTTTCGTACGAATTATTAAAATATAACAAACAGATATTTTTGGTCAAAACGATCTGGTCTGAAAATCAAGATATTACAAACGCAATTAAAGTCCGAGTTCTCCAGAGTCCAGAGAGTAAGCTGGTTCGTCGTACAAACATCCTGGTTATTTACATACGGGCGCGTTTCTCTCTTCCGCGCCCTGGTTCTCCTGGTTTGTCTTATAATATTAATAAGGGTAGTTTCCGCTCTGGCGTGCCGCGGAATAGAGGGCGGGGAGGGAGGGTCTGGCAAGAGCTATGCTCGCAATGTCCGGCAAGGGTGGTATGTTGTAGATAGTCCTCGACGCAACCCCCTGAGGGATGAAGTCTGGACCTTGTTAGAACGAGAATGCTAATTTATTAGGGAGCGCTAGTGGGATGGGAATAGCAACCCGAGTCCGCGATTTCGCGATTTTTCATCACGCGCGAGTGCCTCCCTTATAACCTACATTTAGCTGTCAATTTTGTTCACGTATTTGCGCAATTTGAAAAGAAGTATTGGAAGCATCAATGTTATAATTTAATGTCATAAATCGATGTTAAATATTTTTAGCAAAAAATCGAGCATAGAACTAAAACATTTACGGATATATATACTTACTGACGAAAGTTAAGAAACAAAATAGTATTTTTAACATTAAATCGCTGATTAATAAGACGTCGCACATTATTTCTAAAGTTATTTCCGAATAATAAATTGAATTTACTTTTATTGCTCCACAGAATTTTTGATCACTCAACAATATATATATTTATTACATACACCAAAGTTCTTAAAAATAACTACTTTGTTTCTTAACTTTTGTCAGTAAGTGTATATGTACATAAAAACAAAAACGCACGAAGAAGTCGGGCAACGCATTAGAAATATTGAAGATAAAATTAATGTGCAAGGATATTAACAGAAAGAAAATGTTTCGCAACGTTTCCGCTGTCGTCCCTGGAGATCGCGCAACGCGACAATCTACGAGGTCCGAGGAAAAGTAAAATCCGCGATCAATGCCCGAGAGAGAGAAAGAGAGAGAGAGAGAGAGAGAGAGAGAGAGAGAGAGAGAGAGAGAGAGAGACGATATCCACTACCATCAGCAGTCTCGGCATTGCCGACACACCAATGTGTCGGTCGGATAGCGGCGGGGGATAGAGAGGGTGGCTGGATGCGCGAGCGCCACACGTGTCTTGAGGGTGGTAATTACGCGGCATCTGCAGCCAGCCCACACTACCCTGCGTCCGCCACCTCCGCCTCCTCCTCCGACTTGCCCCACAGCCTTAGATGGAATCGGAGGGGCCGGGGGGAGGTGCGAGGAAGATTAGGTAGGGGGTGGAGAGTTAGGGATGAGGCAAAGGGGTGCCGAGGGATGGGTGGCCACAGTATTGATTTTGTCCAAGACAGCCGACGCCGCCGCCGCCGACGCCGCGGCCAACCAGACCCACCTCTGGTGGTACCCACTCGGCTACAACACCGACCCCCACCCCACATTCCACCCCGACTCGTCTCTTACTCCTTCTCCTTCGAGTACTGCTACTCGGCCCCTCGCTTCTCTCGCCTTCTCTTTCTCTGCCTCTCTCTCTCTCTCTCTTCTCTCTTCTCTCTTCGTTCCTTTTCTACTTTGTCTCTCCTCAAACCTACGCTATCCTCTCGTCGTTCGTGTTCCCAGCGGGTGCTAGATAAGATGCTTCGCAAGCCCCGATGCCTGCAGAACATCCGTTTCGTCGACCTGTTTTATCGACATTCACTGAGATCAAACGAATCGGCCGCTCTATCGTGGATCGTGCCGGAATCACGAGAACGACACTCGTTTTGATTACGCATGCTTGACGACGTTCGTTTCATAGTATATAGAGAACAAGATCGGTTATCTTCTCAATGTGCATTTATCTTGATTCTTTGCGATAGCGCGCGTTACTTCCTTTGATTCTATTTTTTGTTTTTTCTTTCTTACAAAATAATGCATAATCGAATATTCGACCGACATAATCGACTTTTCGATTATGTATATTACAAGCAGAAGAAATTTTCGATAGTGACGCGTTGTTAGCGATTGACAAGATTCTAACGAGAAATGTCTCCGTGTTCGAGCGTAGCCGAGAGTTCAAAGTGGAGGCCGTCTTTAGGATTCAAGGGCCCCACATCCTTGGCCCGAGTAACGATAGTTCGGAAACTTGACGATGCCTGGGCGACGGGGCAGCGTGAGAGCCGCGGCATCTGGCCGGTAGTTAAAATGCATGTAGTCCTCCGAGAGAGTCCCGTATTCAAATACAGGATCAGTCCTTCTTCGACGTTACCCCGTAACTGATCCCGATCCCGATCTCGATCCCGCCGGCTGCTTCGGGAGAAGAAGAACTTTCCGTCTTGTCGCGCCGGGGGTGAGAGAGCAAAAGCGGAGGAGAAGGGAAAGGGAACGGGGACGAGGGTCTCGAGAATTCGCGACGTGCAACGCGCGACTTGGATTTTCCCACACGGGTTTCTGGCCGTCGGTTCGCGAGAACCAAGGCGGAATGACCGGCGATCAATCTTCGAGGGGTGGGTGAGCGGGGAAGGGGAATAATCTAGATTCTGCATTCTTTGCGTTGCGTCACGATATAAAACTAATACACGTTTCTGCGCGCCATCGTGAGATTAGCGTATTAAAACAATGATGCGACAGAGACTCTAGAGAAATATGAGTATCTTTCGGATACGAGAGAAAAATGAACGAAAGCGCCCGAAGGCGCTGTTTCATCGGGGGAGTTTTTATCGCCAATTCTGACTTTATCCCATCCGACACGGCCGTCCCCGCTTCTTTCTATTCGATATTGTATTCATAGCCGGTGCTAAGAGACAGAGATATCGGAGTGATTCACGACCGTGGAGCAGACGGAATTCATATTAGAAGAAAAGATTTCCCGCTACCGATTCACATGATTACTCTCTCTCGAAACTGACCGACTGGATGTCCAGCAACATGTCGGTCTGAGTATGTTGCCAATTGCTTGTTTGTAAAATGTTTTTTAAATATTTATATATCGCTCGCTGTAACATGCGAGCTATTGGAAACGTTCTTTATTATTGTTTTTGAAATGTATTTGTTAAACTAGAGAAAAAGGAAAACGATTATATAACAATATAATACGTAAAAGCTTGAATGCGCTTCAATCGTTGGTTGGTTCAATCGGAGTCTCTCGCTTTCTGAATTGTCTCGTAAACCTCTCTCGAAACGTCGGTCACACTCGACTAATGCGCTCACCAAATAAGCTAAACATAGGCTCCGGTCCAGTCTCATGTCGCATCGAGAGACGTTGTTACGCGGCAGTTTCGCGAAGAGCAAAGAGGATCACGGGGTCAGACAAAAGAGCGAGAGTCTGGCGCAGGCCGCTTCGTGGGACCCTCGCATGTATCCAGCTTAGCCGCGACCGCAGTTTAAGGAGCTTTGGCTTTTGTTTAATCCCGAGTGAGTAAAAACGAGAGGAGGCGATCCGGTCGGTGCCGCACAGTCACTTCTGGGTCTCTCATTCGCGAGGAAATCCCCGTTATTCGCTGACGCGAAGGCGGTGGGATCAAGCCGGAAGCTGACGGCGTCAGCAGCGGTCGTGGAAGAGTTTCTCTAAACTTTCATCCCGTATCGAGCTGACAAGCGTCCGGCGATCTTCGCTTTCATTGCCACGCGCGCACTAGAGTTACGCCAAAAACGACCAAATGTCGTCGTATATGAAAGCTTTTCGCGCGGCACAATCTCGGTTACAACTTCGCTAACAAGGTGATCTCTATCGCTATGTAATAATATTTATGTCGAATATAAACAAGAAGAGATGAAACTTGCAAGTGCAGTATCTCGTGTTTGAAAAAATTATTTATGTTTTAGCTCTATTTAATATTTTATCTTTTAAATGTATTAATTATTCAAAATTGGTTTGTGTATGATTATTATTTATGTATGATTGTTTAGTGAACAGAGTATGAACATGGGTTTTTGTATCGGATTTAAGCGCACGTAGTCGAACGCGCGAAAAGTTAACCAAAGGGGAAGCCAAAAGTTGATTAATCGCGGGTCAAAACGCTCACGGTGGAGGGGAATACGAACTCTACTCGACTCCGCCGCGAAACGACGGTTTGCATCGTGTTTTCTCCTCAATTACGTCAATCCACTCACAATCCCCGCGTAACGGAGCGACTACTCGAATCGAAGCCCTCCGCTTTGGTCCTTAATCGGTCAAGTGATCGTAGACCCCACTCGATGGCCAAAGTCCACGCTAGCCGCGGCAGGAAAGAGAAGGCAAGCGGGGAGGGGGATAGTCTGAACGCGAGGAGAGACACCGAAAGAGAAAGAGCGAGAGAGAGAGAGAGAGAGAGAAAGAGAGAGCGAGAGAGAGGAGCCAGGAGAAATGGCTAATTCCGGATATTTATGTGGGGGGTAAAGTAGGGGTTGTTACGGGCCTCGAGATCGCCACTATAACCCTGGAGAGCCAGAAGCGACCAACTGACCAGAAAATTAACCCTCCAGTCGATTCGATGGAGCTGGACCACGGAAGGCCCGGCCGGATCCTTGGTAACTTTTCGCGTAAAATACTTTCGATCTTTTTTTTTTATTTTATATATCAAACCTCTTAAATTAGCCTCAAGCGATACAGAAAACGCTCGCTGTCGTCGAGTTCGCATTTTCGAGTCAGCCGGAAATTTGTCACAACAATGCAGATGTATCTTTGTCGAAATTGTTCGCTTGTTGAACAAGAACAAAATGATCGTCACGTGTAACCCGCGCAATTACATCGCATTGTAAAAAAGGGACGTCTTACTTTATTAATCACACGGTGCGCCGTCGGGCACCGGGATTCGCGCGTACCAACATCAGCGCGCCCTGCCAGCATCCCCCAATAAAAGTCAACAAAAGACTAACGATTCATCCGGCTAATGGAAAAGTCCGAAAACAGAAGCGTGCTCGCGCCAGCTCGGCTTCGGATATCCCCGCCACCGCTCATAATTAAGCAGACTTTTAGCAGATTACACGTCCGCGATTTCGCACACGCTCAAACGTTTCGCGCACTGTCGCGACAAATCGTCAAGGATTCTTTTTTCGGAGGCCGCGTGCTTAGGAGAAATGCAAGATTACGACTGTTTTCGAGCGTTTTCTCCTCTTTCTCGCCGTTATTCCGCGGATCTCCCGACTCTTCAAGAGAATTGGGAAAACGTACGCATTTTCCGTTTCCGTTTCACTCGTGTCGCACGTACGTCGTTATTTTACGAAACGTTGAGCGACGCCGGAGGGAATGCTTGAGAAAACTTTCATTCCATTGTGTACATACGACAGAAAAACACGCAAAAACAAACGCGATACGTCTTTGTCAAGTGACTGGTGGCAATCCTTTCGTACCGAGATTTTCGTCAAGCAACGTCTTCTTTCGCCGAACGATTTCGCGAAGTCAGGATTAAGGTGGACTTAATCCGTTCGACGAGCGCTAAGAAGGAACTTTAACGGGGTTGAGCGAAAAAAATCCTTGCACCCTCTTAATCTGTCCTTGAGTTTCCTCCGGGGGCGGGTGTCGTAAGCTTCTTGTCGGCATATTGCGACGATTCGCGGCTATAAAAACTCTACGAAGGCGCGGGCAAGCGAGAGAAGAAAACGGCGGCGGGCGAGAGAGCGAGAGAAGCGAAAGGGGTTGTCGGCTTGCCCGAGTGACAAATGGTTCGGAATAATACCACCCAGCCAAACGCCCAGCGCCCAACATCCAACATCCGGCACTGGTTCCCGTCAGCCACGGCTTGGAGGAACCATCTCTGGTCCCTCCGAGGGAGATTCCCTTCGTGACAATATCGTTAAACGCTCGTCTTTGTTTTCGTTTCGAGACCAACTTGCTACGAGCTGCAACCGTTCGACTTCGATGTGTGCTTTGCAAAATATTCTTTTTAATTCGCGATAAATCAAATTTTTCTCGTCGAATCAAAAATCAACGTTACTCTTAGAGTAAAATTTACGGTTTTTAGAGAAAATTAAATCATAAAGATAGAAAAATATCTCAACACTTTTTATGATTTCTTGACGTGAGATAAGAGTTTCCGTTTTGTTCATTTTTCTGGTCATCCGTATGGAAAAAAAAAGAACGAATCTGCGAGTCGATTCTATCTGATCCAGATCCAAACTCCTATTGGGCAAGAGCACGAAGAAGGTTTCTGCAGTCGGGAGGACACAAAGCTACTTTAAATAAAGGAGCGCTCCATCCATTGAATCTATTGTCAACCTCTGACGTTGACTGAGCGAACGGCAGGTTCACCGAATCCATCATCTCCATAGAAAACCTTAATTATTTTCTGATGAAAGAAATCTCCCCCGGCGCGGCTTGCTCTCTTTTTCCTCTTGCGTCTTTTCGTCATTGTCAGTTTCTTCCTTGTGAAGTATAGAGTGTCCAAGATGTACGGATATCGTGCAAAGAGACCAGGCTCGAATTTCCATACGGTGGCTCTCGCGCTTCATCGTTCAATTCAATTCGATTATACGATTTTCGTAGTTGTTATAATTCTCGAAGCGAAAGCTAAACTTAATTGTCGTAAGCTCGCTGTTTTTTTGAATAAAATTTTGGACGTTTATCGCGCCAGAAGTGGCGCGCAACGTATGTGGTCCCGAGTAGGTTTGCACGACAAAGCTTAGATGAAAGAGCGCTCCCTCTCTTTCTCGATGGCATTCAAAATGTGGCCTTTCCTAACCATGCAACCCCATATCTACTGCGTGTTCTTTCCCCCTTGTATGTACTCCCTCTTTCCTCCTCTGGACGTTCGAGAAGCCACGAGCAAGATCATCCAGGCCGCCAAACAAATGACGCTTGAAACAAACGAAAGTCGACGACGACGACGACGACGACGACGATGGCGTTTATCTTTTGTCCGTGTTGGCGCGCACGGAATTTAACCGCCCGCCTGCCTTCTCCTCCCCGTCTATCGCGAAGAAGGGAACAGAAAAATATCGTCGCTGGATTTTTGTCTCGGTTAGCCAAACGCTTCTGCTTAATGGTTCGCGCGGCGTTTTCGAAGGGACGCCTCGAGCAAGCCGCGACGGCACACTCCGATGCGGAAGAATAAATTTCTAGGATGCACAGAGAGATGGGGAGATTTTTAATTCTAGACGCATCATTTTGTCCCGTGTCATTTGCGATTCCCGTGGAAGCCTTGAGTTTAAAATAATGGAATGGTTGCGCGATCGAAACGACAACGTGAAAGTATTTATTCTCATGTTCTAATGCACCAGCTTTAAAACTTTTACAACCACGTGCAACTTGAGAGGAAAAAATGTTCAAATCGAGTACACAGTTGTGTACATTTTTTTTTTCAAAATATGGATATTCGAATGAAATATGTATCATTAATACAAAAGCAAATGATCGAACAGAGACATCGTTTAGTGCACCCTACCCTTTTTTTCTTTCAATACCTTAATGTCAGTCGGCGTTACGAGTCTTTGTCTTCGACTCGCTCCCTCCTGCGAGCGGTGCGCAAGGGGTTTTCACCCGAATCGTACTCGAGGATGAAGCTTTATTTAGCAGATGATATTTACGACTTCCAATCCCATGAGACCCTTCTAACTTTTATATTGTCTTTGGCGGAGTTACGCTTTTGGCGATGCCGCCACCTCCCGCTTCCCCTTTCATCGACTCATTCCGTTCGATTCGTTCGTCTCCGTCAGTGAAAAGATGCTGCTGTGTCGATTTGGAAAGCGCACCTAAATGGAATTAAGGTCGTTCACGGTTTGCCGTGAAGCTCGATTTTTGCCGCGAAAGAAGCGGCGGAGAGAGAGAGAGATTTTTCGAGAGAACTGCTAACGATTCTCACAGAATAAAAGTCGCCGTTGAGATTTTATTTATTTTAGCTACTCTCTCGGAATCTAACGTAACATAATACACATGTTTCTAATTGTGACACATTATGCATCCGCATGTCGCGGATCATTGAATGTTTCGTACGTTCGAGAAAGGAGAGAAAGAGAGAGAGAGAGAGAGAGAGAGAGAGAGAGAGAGAGAGAGAGAGACACGGATACATCCGTCTTACCGTCGAGCCACCCTTCATCCGAGATATCATCGTCCAAAGTACGACGGGGAGTCGCAAACACCAGAAGCAAACATAATATGACGAGCGCTTCGGGCTACACGAGGAATAAACCTCTCCTCTTATAGTTATTTCTGCGTTGACATCTGATCCGCGGGAAGGTCGCGACGGGCTCTCGCTCTTTGTAAAACAATCCTCGAGTCGGCTTTCCGACAAAACTGATCGTCGTAATGAGAAAAATGCGTTCTAACATAATTGCAACAAGTTCAAAATTTAACAGAATTAATAAACTCTTAAAGAGAATATTCATACGTAAAATCTAAATAATTTAACAGTTAAACTTATTTTCTCTCTTTATGTGTATATATATAAGTGTGTATATATATATATATATACATAAAGAAAATGATCGGCTGTGTATCGAAGAAGAAATTGAACGAGGCTGATCTCACCGCTACCGATAGTAACGCTTCATTTTTCATTCGGCTAACCGAATTTGTCGAACTCGGACCTGCGCCAAGGGTGGGATCTAATTTCAGGGCCATTCCGATGGATACGAGCTTCTACCCCTCGCCGACCGATAGTCGTGAACCATCATTTGTACGAATTACATCACCATCCCTCCTCACATCACCGATCGTTTATTATTATTAGCGTGCTACTTGTAATGGTTTTGTTACATCTCTCACATAAAGATAAAACGTAGATATTTCGCATCAAAGATAAATAGATTTCCTTCGCAATAACTGTACACTTTAATTTCAAATCGACTTTATATAATACAAATCCAAAAAGTTTATGTAATTTAAATGCAGTGCGCGTTCGGTATTAATTGCCGAGAATATATGAAAAAGACGGTGATGGTAAAATTACGGCGAATCGAACTAGACAAACCACGTCAAAAGAATCGACGAAATAATTACGTCAGGCTGGTCGGACATCTTCCAATCTTCCTGTCAGGTTGGCTGTAGCTTTCATCTTCAGGAAACGTGAAGAGGCTCTGGTATCCGCTGATGGGGTTCGAGCTGGGAGTCCCGATCCGCAGAGGGTGGCGGCGGGATGCGATGGAAATTATACGTACATAAGAGGAACGGAAGGTGAGAGACTGGTACGTTAAAGAAATTAGAGAGATAATTCCTCGGACGAATACCCAATTTACCCTTTCGTCCGTACCGAGCGCCCTGGCCTTATTATCTAAAGTGCTCGGCTGCCGAGAGAGGGTGGCGAAAAAATAAAAAAAAGAACACCCTCTCCTAACGGAAAAGGCGGAGGGTCAGGCGGGGCCGGTGGCAGCTTGGAAGGACAAAAAGTACTAAAGAACACCTCCGACCTTCTCCTAGCCGAGCGTCGCGCTATCCGGAACTCGAAGCGGGATGCCGGCGGGATGCTGGAGAAACTTTTTTCGGCTCCTATAATTTATTTACGGCTGAGATATTTTTCTCCGAGATTCAACACCTTCAGCGGCTCCACCGATTTCCCGCCGAGGTGGGAAAGGGGTAAATGAGCGTCTCTTAAGTGATTCGTCTTTCTTATTCTATCCGCGATTGCGGATCTTTTTTTTTCTTTTTCTACTGATATGTCCAAGTCTACTTTTATCTCTTCTTCTCTTTCCCTTTCTTCTTCTTCCTATAGGCGTTCGTATACGAGCGTAGTTAGTTTCAATACTTTATTTTGCTCTCTGTTCTCTCTGTGTGTATATGTGTGTTCAATTTTCAAGTAATATTGATTTTCAAGTAATATTTATATATATAAAACAAATAAATAAATAATGTATGATATAATTTACTGTTATTACTTACTAAAATTGCACATACAATTAAAATTTAAAGAAGATATATACAATATACTTCATAAATAATAAAATCCATCTTGGTTAGAAAACTGGTCAATTTGACAGATTGTGTTTTAAAGATATGATTTTCTTCTAAATAGCGTCAAAATAACCGTGAACGGAACTTGTAAAAGATCGCAAGAGCTTTGCTCGTTATTGTTTGTGACCGAAAGAATCAGCTGGTGCGCTCGCGAGTTGTTTCGAAATGCATTTTCGTATGTCTGGCGACTTGCTGGCGGAGCCCGTATACGAACTACGCGCCATGAGAGGTCTTTGTCGTTATTTTGGGAAATGGACGCAGGGACGACGCGAATACGTTCGATCGATGAATCACTCAGTACACCGTGACGTTGACGCGACGCGTTGGCGCGAGGGAGACGAGGATCGCGAGTTTCATACCGAAACCGGACTAGAAAGGGGACAAGGGGAGGGGGGATCACCGCTCGCATAGAGGGGCTGGATGCACCCTGTCACATATATATGTATATATATATGGTGGCGGCTCACCGGTTGCGGGTGCAGCCTATGCAGGTGCGGGTGTATTAAAAAGCGGGGGTGGCTGCGGTCGCGTACCAATCACCCAACCAGGATGAGGGGATGGCGGAGCTGTTGGACGAGAGACGGGCTACGGGGATCGGATAGAGCGGCAACTGGACGATCGGGGGTAGTCACGACGCAGAGAGGGATCATATAGAGACGGTTTGTTGCAAGAGAAACAGAGAGACGAATAGAAAGAGAGACACGTCGAGCCCATGCAGCTCGCCGTGAAATTTTAATCGTGTCGTCATTGGGGTAGTTTGTTGCGATAACCTGACCAGCATAGACGTATACGGATTTCGGGGAAAAAAAAGAGGACGCAGAGGGTGGAAAACCGTGCCGCCACCGAACGTTACCGCTTTCCCTTTTTTTTTTTCGGTCGTTTTTTTGTGCTCTCGGATGGTACATCGACCGCACGTACTAAGCATCGACGCGCGTTACGTTCATTAGCTGCGCGAAAGTAAAAGTTGGTTGAAATTTATTTGTATAACGGAAGTTGCAATGTTTCTAGACAATCCATGCGAGTTACGCAAACTAATTTTGGTTTATTTTATAAATATATATACATATATACATGTATATATGTATATGTATATTTATATTTACTTACATATATACATATATATGTATATATATGTATATATATTTACTTAAAACTGAAAAAAAAAAAAAATCGCGAAATAGAGAAAAATGTAACGTAAAGATATCTCTCTCAGAGTGAGGTGAGCGCGAAACACAGATAGATTGACTCACTGACAAATGTGGAGCAGAGAGATTCATGGGGACGCGACGTGTTGGCATTATTGCTCATTTGCTCCGGCGCGCATCGGAAAATAATGTAGAAAATTGTTTTGCGGTCTTTTTATCTCGATTTCAGGGACGTTGGTCAGCGCGCGGGGCTGACGGGTGCTTTGTCTGTTTTCCATCAATCACGCGAACCTTTTCACCGTGCGGATATCGAGCCTGCCCGTTTTTGCGTGCGGTGCATCCCGCTCGATTGCAATCGCGGCGAATTATTGAATCTGCTGCATCTCGTCCGACCGGATTAGGTTGCACACGCGGGTCGCTCGATACACGATTGCAATTTGTTCACTTCATCGCAAAACGCTGTAAGAATATTTCAAGTGTGATATGCGCTTTTGAGAAATATATATTGGAAATAAAAAATAAAAATAAAAATTATAAGATTGATAAAATGTGTGAGATTGTGTGTAAAATAAATCCTGACAATAATTATTCCACACGCGACAAATAATTTTTGCAAAAAATATTTTAAAAAGTAATAAGAATATATTAATATTAGCGCAAATAAGTTTTAATTTGTTATGCAATTTATAACTAAGTACTGTTGCACTTACCATATTTAGATGTAAGTTATCCTCGGTGAAATTTACGTTGATTGTATGAAAAAATAAATCCATATCATGGAACGGATGATATTACTTTATTTGATGATGTACTTAAACAATGAATGATTTTGATTAAGGCCAGCAGTCACGCATACATACAGCATCGTCAAGACGAGACACTCGTGGATTCGATAATTATACAATGAAACACATTTCCACGATTCTATCAATATCTCTTTACTTGACAATAAATGACAACGGCGTTGCGCCTCCGTAAAAAAGGAGACAACGCTTTGACAAAGAATGTGACTTGGCCAAGATTCGAAGTGGGATGGTGATATTTACAACAGTAAAGCTATACTCGTGATCTCGCTTGTATCGAGAATTTGTCATCTACCACACGAGAATTTTTTTTTTCGATTATATACTTTTTCTCGAAATTATTGACATTACAATATTTCAACAAAATAAAACGTTCACATAGAAAGACGAGTGGGAAATTTTGATCTAAGAAATTTGTCGTTCAGGATTAAAATATATTTCATTTAACATACTCGTGTGGTCATTGAGACATTCGGGAATTTTAATTCTTACTCGGAACGACGAGAGGGAAATGCTTAACGCGTACTTGAAACATTAACCTAGATAATAGTCGGATCGTATATATACATACTATATATGCGAACGTAAACCCTGGTTAGTCCTCGAGTCCATGATTTTAGATGATACCGCGACGGGTACAGAGAGATGGATATAAGTAATTGTGGCAAAAATGTTCATCAGAAACATTTGATAATTAATTTACACACAAGCAGACGATTACCGCGTGTTACATTGCGCGCGGAACGTTCGACATCCAGTCAACATGTTCCGTTATCCCTCGACAGCTTGACGATGATGATACATCGCTTAGCATTGCTAAATTAATCTACATCATCGTGCGAGCTTTGCTCCTCCGTCCTCTGGGAATGTTCTCAATTCATTAAGATGAGATTAATCAACTGGTCTGCTGATTTCTCAGCAACAGAAAATTCTTTTCTAAAAAAGAACATACGATAGAAGTGGCCTACACTTAATTCAATCTGCACGACAAAATTATTTCTGACAATCGAGTTTGTGAAATTACAGTCTTTAATAAGGTCTCCACACTTGTCTAGGCTTAGGGCTTCTCTCTCTTCGCGATCTGATGGCTTCTCTCTCAACGTCTATCCCATCCTCCTTTCTTCGCGTTGTCAGATCCTGGCCTACGTTCTCTTTATCTTGGTTTTTCTTCGTGCTAAGATCGACCGTGCCTTCTAAGCGAATCTTCACAGTGAGATCTCCACGACTGACAGTCTCATCCTGCTCGATCTGAAGTTCCGGATCGTTTAAATTTTCAATACTTTGTCGCAAGCGAATCGACGCTTCCTGAAAGGTGGCGTCCGTAGACGTGGCATCTTCGAGGTCGCTTCTGATCGGCGAGATTCTTGGAGAATCCTGTTCAGGTATAGATTCGTCGCTTCTAACGCGATCTCTGTTTAAATCTTGATCGTTCCTGTCGTCAACTTCGATGCTATCATCAGGACTGTCCAATCCGGAGCGACGCAATACGCTCTGATCGTCTCCTCTTCTCTCTTCGTCTTTCGTACTGCTTTCAGGACTGTCGCTGCTACTTCTGAGCTTCCTGAGTTCTTCGAGTCGGGTCTGATCCGGTCTCTGTAGTCGCTGCTGTGCCATTCTCAAGGCCAAAGCGTGCCATTCCGGTTCAAGAATGTACTGCTGCGTATGATACAGAGGATTGTACAGCCAGGAAGACTGCGGTAACAACGGCGCAAATATTGATCCAAATATAGATCCCGTGGCACCGAGCAAATGAAGACCTGTATTACGAACAAAGCAAAGCGTCAACTTTCTCGAGTCAATTTCTCTCGTATGTGGAGACTTGAATCGCGTGGACTTCAAGTCAGATATATCTCAACTTTACCTTGAAAATGTGAGTGATGTCCAGACGGACTAGGCGTCGTAGTAGTGGTAGTCGACTCGGCAGGAGGCGTCGGCGCCGTCACCGAAGCCGTCGTCAGCAAGCCCGGACCGGGGTTTCCGGGTGACGTTGTCGGTGTTACTTCCCGCACCGACACGCTGATGGGACCCAAATCACTCCTCGTGGATTCTTTTTGACACACCAATTTACACACCTATTAATCGTTTTAATCACGTCTGAGGAAACACAGCGTTATTTAAACTTTATGTATTTTCTTTTACGATTCGGACTTTTACAACTAGAATTTTTATTTCCTTGCTACACGTGAATCTCGTATCTTTTTACCAGTGTTAGGTCCAGGCAACCTTGGGGATCTTTGTTCGATGGCGTGGTGGAAGGGGTTGAAAGCCGACGCACCAACTGGCTGTGGATGTGTGTGTGGATGGTGGCCGGGGGGCGGTGGAAGACAGTGCGGTGGTAAAGATCCTCGGGGTAACCCGCCCCATCCCTGGCCCGCTCCTTGCTCCAGACCCAGGTGTTGCAATCCTGTGCAATCAAAGAAATGCAGATTACACGTTTTCGTGGATTCTGTTTATTCAGCGTCTACGCTGTCATCACGTCGCGGTGACCTCCATATCGTTCAAAATATTTACAGTGAAGAAAGAACACGTTTGTTAACTTGTAATTTTTATTCGTCTACCGTTCTGCGTTAAACGCTCTTGTCTAAAATGTTTTGATATCCTAGTAGCTTTATACGTAAAAAATTGACATTTTCAAACAGAATGCCTTTCAGGATTGAGTAACGCAATGTAGACGACAGTGCCTGAAAATGACTGACATGATCGTTCTGTGACAAGACGTAACATATTTCTGGGCATCACGGTGGCGTTGTATAATTTTCGGTAGGTAAACGGTGATCGACTGACAGTTAGAGTCGTAGAAACGCATCCCTTTGACGTAGAGGCGGTTTTGACGTGGATGGACAGTTAAATTTATCCAACAGAGAATGCAGAGAGACGATCGATCACCTTTTTTTCGATAATAGCCAATATAGCGTGACCGCGCAAGCATGTGAATGCAATTAAATTTATGACATCAAAAAGTTCGTTCAAGCGTGATTGGTTGGACAAAACCGACTGACATAAATTGCATCAATATCTTTGTTGTTTGTTTATTGTGAAAAAAACAATTAAATAATTTTTATTTGTTTTTAAAGGTCAATATATATATATATACACATATATTTATAAACTTTGTCGATATTCTCGATAGACTGCAAAGAGAAAAGAAAACGCATTATTTCTAATTTATTATTTCTAATATAAATCTATGTATAAATAATATGTACATATATATGTAACACGAGTAACTTTCAAACAATGTGTCGTAATGCAAAAACGAAGCAAGAAGCAAGTCCCGTGGTCATCGACGTGATATTGGTTTTTCGAAAGACCTTGATCAATAACAGATTATGCCGTCATCTGTGCGGGGCAGTTTAAAAATTCCGTGAAGGCTGCCGCGAAGCCACCGTGTGCAATGTGGGAGGGGGTCACGGCGGGGTGGTAAGCAGGGGAAAGCTGCCTCGACGTAGCGGGGAGAATTGTCCGGTCACTGGCACGAGGGCGTGACCACCGAGACACGCAGATCACCCCATTGGCCGCTCGCCCGCTCCCACCAGTCGCGTCGTGAAGGGCGGTGGGGAAGGAAAAAGCTCAGTAGGGGTTGAAGGGGTGATTTTTAAGCTCTCTTTAAGCCGCGCGCGCTCGCCAGGGAGAGGACACCGCTATCTCGCGTCCTACCACACCGGCGTGGCACACTGAACGGGCCAGCCGTGAGAGCTCGTAGCTCTCCTACTTTATGAGGGGGATTAAGAAAACGATAAGAGGCGCGCGAAAGCACCGCTGCCACCGAGCTTACGGGGGCCAACGGACGGCTTCCGTCGGCTGCAGCATGAATAAGAACCGCTTTGGTAAGCTCCTCAGGCACCGGGATTCTTAAGTGACGATCGCGTCGTACGAACATCGTCCGATAACCAACAATGAGTCTTTCTCTTTTATCCTTTGTTATTAAGCAATCAAGTTCAAACTAGAATAATATAAAAGGAACAATAATAGTATATTTGTATAATAGATTATTCATACAATAAGTTTACTAAGTTTTCTAAATTAATTATAAAAATATGCGAGATTTATAAGCAAATTACAAATATAATAATATATTTATATACACTTGAATTAAAATAGTTCAACATTTTCTATGTAAATCTCATGTATAATGTTGTTAAGTTTTCACATAAAGCGTAACGTTTGATATGACATGCATTCTTCTCAAAGCGCTCGTAACATATTTTCAATTTAATAAACCCCGAAAATACCGTGCACCCTCTTTCGACGGAACTCGCGTGCCGGGTTGGGTTCGGCTGGCGGGCGATAATTCCGAAAACAAATGAAGACTAATGAGGGGTGGGCCCCAGCGAGATCTGGGAAAGAGTGAGCGAGAGCGAGAGCGAGAGAGAGAGAGCAAGAGAGAGAGAGAGAGAGAGAGAGAGAGAGAGAGTGAGAAAGAACACGAGAGACGAGCTGAAAGGGTTCAAGGAGCCGCCGCTCTACCCCTTTAAGGGGTGAGAAATGTTAAGCTTAAACGTTACGGCCCTAGGGTTAGTTGCCTTTACGTGTGCCTTCCATCGGGGTACTGGGGCTTTAAGGGATGATGTATTATCGAGCAGCGTGCTCAAAATGTGCTACGTACTTTGGTCGCGCCGCTCCCGAGATGCGGTAATGTGACGTCACATGTAATACGAGCTTTTAAGCGTAGCTTTATATACGTTTCACCGCCACGTCGCCCGCCAAGTGAATTAAATTTGGTCACGTCGATTACAGAACTCGTTGGGGCCACGCATGATTTCAAATTTTGATCACACTTTTCAACTTTTGTGCAATATAGTGCAATATAATACTTTTTTGCAATATTGTAACGAGACTTGAAAATAAACCTAAACACTAGTTCGGTCTAGCACAAGAGATTTAGTCTAGTATAAAGTCCCTCTAATCTTTAGCGTCTTAAGTTTTACGCATGAGCACGTTTACAGCGATGAAATTTAAAGAGCGTCTTAAAGACGTTGATTCGAAGCCTGACACATAGTCTGCAAATGAAGGGGGAAGCCCTTCAAGTTCGTCGCTTTAAACCTCCTTGATCTCTCGCCACCCCGAGATACATAATAAATTAATTCGCGTATTTTCCTGTCTGTCTTATCTATTCAAATCTATGCAAAACAGGCGTTAAAAACGCCCTTCTTGCTGCTAAGGCTTTAACCCTTGCGAAGCTCGATCTCTCCCCCTCTTTCCAACCTCTCCGCTTTCTCTCTGTTACTCTCCCATTCGCCGCTCCTCTTTCCACTCCGCGTTCTCTATCCTCTAGCTACTGCCGGTTGGATGTCTTTGCACACCCACCCTTTGCGCCCGTTCTCATTATCGCGTCGCAGCAACCCCTAAAATGCCACCCTGGAAAGGTCTCTGGCACCGATCTAAGCTCCACGAGGAGATATTTCGAGAAAGGACGAGAAAATTGCTATCTCTCTCTCACTTCTTCTCTATCTTTATCCCGCTGCAGCAGACATTTTCTCTTTGAAGTTGAGAAAAAGTGCAAAAATAATGGATCTTTTAAGAAATAGTCGATATTCAGCGATGCATAAATTTTCATTCTTACCGTTTATTGTGTGTGTGTGTGTGTGTCCAATAATTAAAATAATTATAAATGTAAATACACAAAATTTCAATGCAAATTTTAATATGTTGTTATTGTTGATTATGATATTTGATTCTACATCGAAGAGAAAAAAAGAGCGTATAAACTATAATTATTTATTTTATAAAAACACTAATTATATATGTATACATGTTTAAAAAAGTTTTTTGCCGATATAAGTAAACTTTTATTATTTGATAATTAAACTTCAACAAGAGATATAATTTATATGATTTTATAAATATTAATAACAGAGCTTGTGTGTGTATGTGTAATAACAAATATTACCTCTGGTTATAACATATGTTGATTTATCTACACGATATTAAATACGAAACTTGAGTGAAAAAGTTGAGTATGAATCGATTACAGAAATAGCCCAATTCGCTGTAATTTCTGTTTTTTTTTGGTGGATTTTAGTGTCAGTGATAGGAAGAGAGACGAGAGAAGAGACCGATGGTTAGAGAGAGCGTCATTAGTTACCGTCGCTTCCAGAGAAAAGCCCCAGTCGCCGGACCTGATTAAAAGACGGAACATCCCTTGCAAGACACGCAGGGTGGTGAAATGTGACGCGAATTTAAAGGATCCGCAGTGATTCGACACGGGGGTGGACAGGAGCAACCCTTAAAAAGGTTCTCTTTAAGGACCGTACGCCCGAAGGGTTGTCGTCGTGCGTTCGGTTTTCCGTATACGTGAAAGAGCTCTTTAAACGCGTCGCATCGTAAATTAGGTATGGATGGCGTTCAAGTTCGGAGAAGAAACATAATCCGGCGATTGTAGAAAACCGAGATAAAACTTGTTACGAGTAGACCAATCAACATTCAGAAAAATTTACGCGAAAAGATATGCTGATTTTCTTCTTACAATAAGCATATGTTTATAAAAATTAGAAAATTTTTAATAATACATGCAAACATAAGAAAGAAAGAGAGAAAGAGAGACACAAATTTTTAATTCAGTTCTTCTCATAAATAAATTACGTGTTCGGCAAGAAGAAAGATCCGCTTTAAAAGAGGTCGCGAATTTACTGCAAAACGATCCAGAAGCAAAGCGACAGTTTTAAACTGAGCGTTCCTAACAATCTCCCCCAAATGAGGTAAAGGCCACCTTATTGAAACAGGGGTCGCGATTTTTCCGGTTCTCTCCCCAACCTAGCCACCACCCAGCCTCTCCCTCGTAAGCGGTTAATTGACACGGGAGAGCGGAAGGAGGGAGGGCAGATTGGGGCTGCACGAGCTGTTCTTGTTAACTCGAATCTTGGCACCTCGCGATTTTTCATCCCCTCAGCCAGACTGACAAAGACGACAGGCTTGGCCTCCCGGGAGATGCGCGATCAGGGTGTTTTCGTTCGCGGACAATCTCAGATCCGACGATGTGCCGCTCGGTGTCTGTCACCGGATACATTAATTTTCCCTGAACTTGCCAGAGATCGTTCCTGAAACGCGTATCGTCAAACTTTTAAATATCGCTTCAACAAAAATGTTAAAAACATTGACTATTCAATTCTCCGGATTATTGCCGGATTTTTTGTGCAATCTCTATAAAAGATTACTATCTCTAAAAGTGTTATGTTAACGCATATATAAATAATATGTAAGAAAAAATTATATTAATAGGATTTGTTGCGAACAAAGAATATCACGCAACACCGTAAAAGTGAGCAATATGTGTTATATGTTTCGATATATATTGATACTGACAGGAAAGATAAAATTAGAGCGATGGATATCGAAGATCGAAGGGAGGGAAAAGCACATTGGCCCGTCTGTCGGACTTCGGCGCTCTCTCACGAAGCCCCTTAGGGAGCCCATAAAATTCGTCGTCCCTGCTGTCGAGGCCCGAACGAAATTTAATAACATCCCCCTGGTTACACCTCAATGGGCACCTTAACAACCCTGCACGGCCAACCACGCTCGCCTCACGCACCCGGTGGCGTTCTTCCCTTTCTACTTATCAACCCTCCTGCGCGTAGACATCTAATAAACCACCTCTTGAACACCCTTATCTAGTCAGCGATACTCGACGGCCGGCTAGCCAGCTTTGAAAGTTTGAAAGGTGCTCGACTGACCGACCATCCGTCGGACTGGACGGAGGCGCAACCTGTGAGCCGACCGGCGAACCCCGAACGAAAGGGTTGAAAAAACTCGCGGGCACATCTCACTCGAAATAAACCGATCGATATTCGTCGAGTGCCATTCGCACCCTACCTAAAACAATGTAGGTGACCCAATTGCGAGGATACAATTTATCCGGCGGTGTGTTAAAACAGTGCGCCCCAATCATTTGCGATATATACCCTTTTCTGTACGTGATATAATTCGGATATTGTATTACTCCGACAAAAAGATCCGTTTTGCTATAATAAAATATTCGTTAGAAACTTTTCGCCAATCAAAATGTTTATTCCGACACTTTTGTTGACATATCAAGGAAATAATCTTTTATTTAAAAAAGTAATTATTTACAAAGGAGTTAATTAAAAATAATGCGCTCACACACACACACTTACACACACATTTAATACTAAATTCTTCTGTGATTATTGGAATGTCATTGGCAAAAAATCATGTTAGAATAATTTACAGACCAAATTGCGACGACGACAAACGCAAACGAAAGAAAAGTTAAAGCTTCGGCGTACTACCGGGCGCGGCAGTGGCTGATTCTTGATTGAGCATACCGGGGTCGCGGGGATTGGGCGGGAGTAGCAACGAGAAATCGACGGCAGGACTGCCATCCCGTAGTACGCCTCGGGGATAGGAGGGAGCGAAGCTCCGTTAAGCCGCTTATCATGCCGAAACAATACACTGTCGGTGCACCAGTATCAGTACCCGACCCTCACTGCTCCGGGCTAGTCCCATCAAAATTTGGAGCTTCGAACGAGTTTCAATGGAATTCGTGCCACCCGACTGTCCTGTCGAACCGGCCGGATACCTGAAAACTTTTTCGAAAACGCTGGCGACGGTGAAACGTTTAAACCGTCGTTTATATCGCAGCGTGTGCATTACTGCCCCGAAGAAAGCGACTGATTGATTATTCATTCGAAAAAACAACCTCCGAGAGATATTTCACGATTTAGCGGAAAATTTTGCTGCTTTATTTGTCAAATACTTGTCTCCGTCACAGCAATATATTACAAATATAAAATAAAGTGTCAAGTTAAAAAAGAAAAAGAAAAAAAAACGATAGTTTTCTTCGCGAACGTTGATCATTTATATAAGTTGGAAAAGCGAGAATATTTTACTGTGCTGCGAGCTGCTCGATGGCAAAGTTAACGGAGTCGAAGTTTATTCACGACTTCCCCGGTAGCGGGGACCGAGCGGCTTCCTCGAAACGAAAAGGCAGAGTTCGCTCCCGGGGCTTAATCAGAGTCTTCTCCACTTAGAGGCCGGTGGCAAAACTCAATTTTGAGTCGGTGCCTGCCGACGCTCAATTTTGACACCCTTCGCAGCCACGAAGCCGAGCACGTTGAGAAGAGGACGTCGACCCCGGCCCGCCGAAGTTGCCGCAGTTGCTCTCCCCTCGGGAGGGGGCACGGCACGGGGTTGCAAACTTAGTTATCTATCGACGGGGAGACGTGCCGAGAGGTTCTGAAGGTGAGCTTTCACCGGAAGCAGATAGCCCGCGCAAACTCGTCGTGATGAAGACGAAGGAGGCCGCGCGCGCGTGTCTTTGATTAGGGAGAACGCCTCACTTACCCGACAGCTTGAATCCCAACGGGTCCTGTGGGTGTCCGAAGGGAAATGGACGTGGTCCGAAGTGAAAGGGATGAAAGGCCTGGTGTCCTGCAACGTGGAATAAATTCATGAGTCGTCATCGACGATGGTAGTCGCGACGGCTCAACGTGTTGTGAATTTTTTTCCGTCGTCATTCTCGGTTTGTCTGTTTAACTTAACTCTTTTAATCGGTTTTCCCTATCGGTTATAGACGAATAGAATCTCAAATAAAAAGTTACTCTCGCATTATCCGCGGTAGATAAAGTTGTACTCACTTGTCTTTGAACGCGGCTCTCTGGGACCGTCCACGGTCACCTTAATTGCCTTCGACAAGGTTGCGACTTGCGGCGGCGATGTTTGCAGCATGATCGTCAGGGTGAAGCTCTTTCCTGAAACGAAAATGAGGATAGAGACGTCGAGATGAGCGGGGGAAGAATTATCGCACGGCGGTAAAACGAGAGACGGGATTCTCCCAATGGGACGATGCATGTTCGTGTTTTGGCTCCGTTGCCAGATCGAAAACCATAAAGGCGCGAATGAATCCCGCGCTTCTTGGTTTGCGAAGACTCTATTATTCATATCCAATTCGTCGACCGCGAAAAGAGATTCACACTACAGCCAATTTGAACTTACTCACATTTATGAGTTTTATAGCGTACGCCTGCGTTAACGCTCAAACATATATTTGTAGGTTGAAATAAAATAAAATATGTGTTTTCGAAAGTTTTCTCACGTATTGATTGATCACGTTATCCTAATTAATTCCTGACAATTGAGATGACACTATTGCGATTAGTCGGATCGACATTTCTTGGCGGGTTTAATCAACTGCTATCGCGAAGGCTCGACGGTATATGCACAAGCAGAACGGCAATGCGTGCGCGGTGCGCTCGCTGGAAACAAAACACAAATGTGCCGGAAGTAAGGGGTGAACGAGTGACGCCACCGCGTCGATGTTTGTTTCCCGGATAGGCTGGAATATGTTAATGCTAAACGCGGCACCCTGCCGCTGAAATACGCAGCCGCCCGTCACGCGCGATTTCGTCGTTTTACCTTTCGACGTGTCGACAACATTCGGTAGTTCGATAGATGAGATATTTGTCCCCCTCTCCGCCGCCGCTTATCTCGGAATTTTGAAACGGACGCGATAACTTGTCCGAATAATATTTTGAAATATCACTTTCGAAACAAATATTTGGAATATCGAAAATTGTAGCTGTTTGCAAAGTGTGTTACTCGCGTTATTACTTTTATCACTTCGATAACTCAATAGGTGCGTATTCTGTATTTTTACATGAAGTACTTTTTGTTGCAATTTATATATAAATTTGTGTGTTGTGAGTGTTTTTGTTTTGAGCGCATCTACAACCGAACCCGGGGGGGATAGCTCGGCTTCTGATTTTTAATTTAAATTTCTCGCCCCCTTAATGCATTTTTCAATCCGTTTTTTTGCACGTCACTGTTTTTTGTTCTCGAAGTCCCGCCGATAGCCTGAAACGATATCGGTAAACGTGCAGATGAAACGCGACTCGTAACTGGCCGGGCCGTTTACTAAATTTCGATGTTTTCAGCACAAATATTTCAATCGATGACGCGCGCGTCGCGCGGAATTCGTCACGCGTTCGACGCGTTGAACTCTGGTCCCCGGTAATCGCGCGCGTATACGCGAGATAAAATGCAGGGGCGAGAATGCGGCCATATGTCGCGTCGCGTTACCGAGCGAAGAAAATAGCGGCGACAACGTGGCAAAAACAAGGTGCTTACGCGCTTTTTCGCGCTTCGCGACAATAAAGTTATGCAGCTTATAATGGCGTCGCCAAATGCGGCCAGTACGTACACACGCGTGGTCGGGTGGTAGTTTTATTTTATGTAGCGCGGCCGACCCCCGGTAAACGACCGCGTTTTTACGGTGAACCACGACATTTAACCGGCTTACCGCCTGTCGCCGGGGCGAAATACCGGACTTTAACTTCGCCAAGGGAGCCGTGCCATTTCCAGCGCGCTCCCTTTCGCGTCGCGTAGTGATTGGCCGCTATTTTCCCATTCCGCTGTTTCACGATATCTATCTTAATAGTCAAAATTGATGTTTTATGCATTGGCCATTGACAATTTAATTTTTTATTCCACATCGATATATTAAACTGCTCCATTTTTTTCCAAAGCATTAATATTTGTTAAGCAGTAAGAAGTTGCACAGTTAAATAATGTACATCTCGAAAAAGTACATTTATAGCGAAAGATTCTGTTGAGAAGTTTTTCTTTTTTTTTCTCTCAGTGCGATGTGTCATTTCTCAAACACTCGAATTGGTATTAATAAAAAAATACTAAACAAATTAGAGCACTTTTTTCACGCGTGGATTCTGAAAATTTTAACAGTTTTCCTTTAAAAGTAATATGTCGGGATGCCATCAGACTTTTCCGGCGAATGAACGGTGGAAGATTTCGCCGAAGATATTTCGTGACTGTGAGAGAGAGAGCTAACGAGACCGAAGTTTATTGCCAACGCGGTGTCAAGCGCGGGAAAGCGGCGACAACGTGAATCAGGGGTGATGGCAGGCATTTTGAGGGTGTTTATGAGGCATTATGTGTAACTCGCTGGAAGAACGATCTACCCTTCGGGGTGTACTACGTTCCTTCCTCTTTCCCGGTTTACCTACGTCTAAGCGAGATTCTAATTCATCGTCTGTACACGGTCGGGATTCATACGGCCAATCGCGCACGAAAATAGCTTTCGTGAAAACTAAATTTTACTACGATCCTATTACGACGAAACGTGTTCCACGACGTGACACGTGATTCATGAGTTTTTTTTTTTTTTTTTTTAACGCGCTTCTTTATGCCGACGAGTTTTGCACGTCGGTGATAGTATCTTTCGTATTCGCAAACACGTGTGTGTAAACATTATTAATCGACGCGTCGTACGTCACGTTTATCCAGCAAAATATTGCCTCAACACCATTGAGAGGATCCATAAAGATTGTGATGTCCGAGTCGACTGCAGAGTTTTTTGTCATTCGCTCTTCGAAAGATTCTGTTGAGAAGTTTTTCTTTTTTTTTTTTCAGTGCGACGTGTAATATTCCGTTGTGTCATTTCTCAAACACTCGTATTTTAAAGAAGTTAACTTTTACGCGCACACATCGGTTGGAAACTGCAAATCCGACATGTAAATTTCTGCTCAAGTTTTTGCAGGAAACGCTCGCACACACACATTCGTGGATAATCTGGCGATGATTTGGAAAGCCAAAAAACGAGTCGGTTGGGAAATTAATTCGGGCAAGGTTGGCTCGCGTCCACTTACGCGACGAAGAATTGTGCGCGAAGACACGGGAAAACGCTCGCGTTTGCCCTAAGTTTACCCAGGGATCATGCAGTGTTAAAAACTCCCCTGTTTGCCGGCGAGGCGAGTGCGAGGGTTGCTCGGATCGTTATTTCGGAGTGTTTGTCGTGTTTTAAGATTCTGACGTTTTGACTACCCGAATCATGGTAGACGAGGTCGAGTGTACACCGCCCGTGACATGTTTGAAAAGAGACTTTTTTTTTATCTACATATATTCGCACACGAAAAAAAAAAAAAAAAAAAAAAAAAAAAAAAAAAAAAAACGAAAACAGCATCATTGAGTGAGAACGTTTTGGCGAATGTTTCGCAATGACCGTGATAAAATCCTGACGCGGGATAAATTTCCACGAGGGCCAGTTTTCGCCAACAATAATCGCAACGTCGAGCACAACGACTTTTAGATGCGACGGCGCGACCGGGCGGAGTGGTCATTGAAGCGTTTGTAAAAACCTGCCTTGCTGCTGGCGCGACGGAATGAGGAGCGAAAAATATCGAGAAAATAAAGTAGGGAAACGTGGAATTAATATATGTGAAAGAAACGGATATGTACGTACGTGCGCGGACCGTACTACAGACCAGAGCGGAAAATAACGTGTAATCGGTAGAAAATCTCGGCGCAGTCATCCGCCATAGAGAGAGGGCCGCGCGCTCCTCGACACCCCCCCGCGTGTCCTCGCAGTCCCTTCCGCGATCCCTTACTTGGCCGAGGGATGGATTTTTTAATTTTTAATTGGCAAAAAACGTCGCCGAGGTGGTCACCGGCGAGATCCGCCAACCGCTCTCGCGGATTTAACTGGCACATTCGAGTTCTCGAAAACGTTAATATCTTCTAACGTTGGAAGTTGTCTCTATTCAGGGAATTGTTCGCCGGGAAATCATTATCGTTTGAAATGAATTTCGAAATTCCGATCAAAATTGAACTAATCATGTAATTCAAGTATAGTATTTGAAAAAATAAATTTCTTTATTTGCACACGTGTTTTTTTTATTGCGCAACAGATTTCTGTAAGGTTTGTTTATAGGATATAAGATATCCGTGATTTTCGCTATAATTTTCGGAGAATTAGCGGATTAAAAGGGAGAACTTTTTAGCTCCCCATAGATTCGACACGCTTCAAAGCGAAGAATCGCTGATGCAGAGGTTGCAACAGCTGTTCGGTCGACCGAACACGAGAGCCGCTAGTTTTAAAGGTCGATGAAAACGAACGTCAACCCTTCTCAAAGATGACGGACCTTTACGACTTATTAAATCATCCCCATCCAATATGAAACTCTTTAAGACAGTTTTGTGAATAACATTTTACAATCCAGTCATCAGAAAGAAAAAAAATCTCGCGTTGTCACAGATATTTTACAATATTTTATTGAACATATCGCAAAGAAAAATTTTCTGCACATTGTCTTCCTCCGTCTCAGTGTGAGAATTTAAAAATAAAATGTATTATTTTATTTTTCTTCTAACAAAACATATTATTCTAGAGATCATGTGTCAGTGCATCAGCGGTTAAACGTTAAAGCGTCGATATTTGCATCGCGCATTTTTCTTTCGAATCATAAAGAAGATATCGAAGATTCAGATCTGCGAGAGCGACGAGCTCGTACTGTGCATGTTGCAACGTTTACCATGCGGCGGCGATCTAAAGCGAGTTCTCCTTCCACGAAAAGGGAGGAAAGAGAGAGAAAGAGAAAAAGAGAGCGGCTCAGGGCGAGACGGGGATCCATTGCGCCAGGACATCGGTCAGGATCTGGCTGTCGATAGTCGGAGCTTTCCCTCGGATTCTCGCGCTCTCTTCCTGCCTATACCTCGGCCGGACCGTCATAAAACACAGGTAACTCCGGTATTTATGCCCGTCGTTTTTACGCCCGTCGCCACCCCTTCCCGTCGCGCCTCGCCGCGCCGCGCTCTCTCGCCGCTCGTTCGCGCTCCAACACCCGGCGTAGGGGTGAGAGAGAAAGAGAGAAAGAGAAAAGCAGAGAGAAACACGCATATATAGCCGCGTCTCCGTACGGCCCGTGACTCCTAGCAGTCGGAGGTTGACGCTAATCCCTGTCGGGAGCGAAAGGGGTGGCCGAGTGATATACGCCCCTGCGCCGGTATGATAATATTCCGCCGCCACCCCCGTAACCCCTCTGGCCGTCGTGGCGCGCGTAGTCGTTACACTCGCTGTAGCCGTACACCACGCGCTAGAAGAGGGTCCCTCTTTTGGGTCAGCGCGTAAGACCGAAATGGAGGCGATTATAGTCGATTAAAAAAGGGTCGCAGTGAGTCGCCGAGTCAGAAAAAAAACTTGTCGGTCCGACGCGCTCAAGTTTTTTCCTCGCACTCGACCTCATTCAATGTTTATTCGTGAAAAAGTAAGGGTTTCTTGAAAAACAAGCATCCGCCAGAAAACTGAGCAAATAATTATTTTTTTTTGTCAAATGGGGCGAGACGCGCAAAAATATAATGCGTGAACGCATTATATTCTATATTCGAAATTGTTTATTTCTACATCTTTAATTGAAGCCTGTATTTTCCGCAATAAAGTTAAGTAACTTAAAATAGAAATTTAATTTGAACATGTTTTTATCATCTCTGAGATCTCTGGTGGAAATCGCGCTGATTAATTTTGTCCCAATACAATGGCCGAAAAACACCGGTCTCCCATGTCTTTACTCTCACGTTGGATACCGGCTACCCTATCAACGTCGTCACGCATTTCGACCACGATCAATTCTCTTCCTCCGCATTCGCAATATTAAATTGGCCTGACAAAGCCCGCGGGCGAGCATGAGACAAATATTTGCAGCCGAAAAAGTCGGTAGCGCGCGCGCGCGCGTGGGATGCGTGCAAAACAATGGAAGCAAAAAAACGAGTGGAACGCGTGAGGAATCTGTATATAAAATGCACTCCGCGGCTCCTCACTTCGATGTGGTATTATGCAGCGATACTCGCCGACAAACATCATAAATTTTCGATTTATTCGATGAGATCTCTCTGTTTGTTCTTTTCTTCGCAAGTAATAACGCTCACCCGTCACACATCTCTATTCGGTCTCTACTTTAGCACGCGCGCGCGCGCGCGTACTCGTTTTTTTTTGTGTTTTTAAAAATATATTGCTCTGAAATACTCTATATCCGTCACACGCACATAATTTTCAACCTGTACGTTTGAAATGCTCCACGAGATGGACGAGATTCGAGCTTATCTCGACGCGGAAAATTCACTGCAGGCGTCATACGCGGAATGCGGAAAGAAAAATCCGCCGATCCAAGCGATTGCGATACGCGCGCCTCGGAACGATCTTGCGTCACTCTCATATGGAAAATCTAGAGGCAAATCGTTGCATACCGGTGGTAGTTAGGGGCTGCCCGTAATACAGTAATGAGGGCTTACTGCCATGGAAACCAAAGCCGCTTACAGCCAACCACTCTACCTTCATCTATCCCACTCGCACCCGACCGCTCTCGCTCGCGCTTCGCCGATTCCCCGTTCCATTTCCTACATATACGCGATATCCTCATTCGCGAGTTCCGCTAAAAAATTTCCGGGAACCGTTTTCCCACGTCTCTCTATTGTTCCGTGACGAGTATCTTGGATCTTTCTATTTCTCGAGAGGATCAATGCGGAACGCGACCGACCTTAAAACTCCGCCGAACGATATCGCTCGTATAAGTGGACGTTAAGAAAAAAATGCGACAACAAAATTACTTTCGATAATGGTATGTTCCCGAGATAAAAAGAAAAAAAAACAAATAGCTGTTGAGATAAGTCATTAGAATTCACCGAAATAAGAGCGAACGCCGTTTTAGGGTCTACCGACGGAGAAAAGTTGCGCGAAACCCGTCGCCGATATCACAAACCCCGCAATTTCCTTTTCCAATTTGCCATAAACAAGTCGACCGCCTCCTCGTTAACCGTGGGGTACGTTCGTGACTGCTCTCTCGAAAGTTCGACGTTGTCGGAAAAAGACGAAGAGAGGACGAGCGACAGGAGGAAACGAACGAGGAGGACGACCAATGCAACTCGGTCGAATTAAAAGAATTAAAGGACGCTTCGTTACTCGTATCTTCCGATTCCCTACCTCGACTCCGCACGTGGGAGAAGGAGATACGAAAGAGAAAAAAAAGGACGTCGGAAAGTTTGCTCCTTTCCCGCTACAATCTAGGTCCTCTCATGCCGCTCCTTACCTCCCTTCGCTACTTCGACTCTTCTTCAAGGAACGAACGTTTGCATTAACCGTCCGTAATGGCTGCGATTATTAGGGAGCATTATTCAGAGACCTCGGTCCCCCAAATTTTTCTTCCCTTGCCACCGTCCCGCATGTCGCTCTCTTTCTCGCGGACGAAAGAAACGTTGAATTATTGATACGCGGAGACGGGAATTAAAAAATCTCCGCGTGCGCTTCTTAACCCCCTGCCGTCGTGACGTGGCGCGGGTGGCAGTCGCGAGGAGATACCAGGTCACGGTATTTGTCGCGTGAATTAAAAATAAGATAAGGAACGAGGAGCCAGGTGGTGGTGGCCTCTGTGCTTGGCATTCGACGCGGGAAAAACGAGGCCATCAGTCGGGGCACCACCTTAATGTAGTGAAGTCTGAATGATTTAAGACGCCGCATTGGTAGAAGGCGAACGAGCAGAAAAACTGACTGAGTTTTCGGCAAATGGAAGTTATTTTGGTAAAACAAATATACAGAAAGATATTGAGAGAGTAAAAAGATTTTTAAAAATTGCAATAAAAGTTATAGAAATAAAATTACAAATAAAAAGTTATATTATTAATTTTATATATATATACTGTTTGCATTTTTTATTGTAAAAAAATACGCTTTTTGAAACTTACCTCTACCGCTTCTACCGACGAACCTAAGATCGTTGAATTTGGCGACTTGATTTTTCATTAGAGCGGTAGAATTCCTCAATTCCGCACAACAATTCTCATCATTTCCGGCCCGGACGGTCACGAGGGTACCGTCTCCAACTTCGCCAAGAGCTACCACTTTGAATGCTACCGGAAGGGTCTTGTTCGACCTCCAATGTGACGGCAATACCGTGCAGACCACATGTGGACAACCTTGTATTAACATTGATAGAACTATATATATATATATTTTTTTTTTAATGGAAAAATTCACAAATTTATTTTTATTCAAATAATTATTTTTGCATCATTTGCTTCACGCACATGCACGCATATTTGTACAATTAAAAGTCACTTTTCGAATAATTATTTTTGCATCATTTGCTTCACGCACATGCACGCATATTTGTACAATTAAAAGTCACTTCTCGAAGTTTAAAAACATTTAGAGCAAATAAACATTTTTTATATTTTTCAACAAATTATAAAAAAGATTACATAGGCGCATATCTTTAGCATTTTTTCCGAATTTTAAATATACTTTTACTCATTATTTTTTAACTATGTTATAGCACTACAGGTAAATGTCATCAAGAAGAAAAGTTACTTTTGCGATATGAATACGTTTTATAAAATTGTGAATAAAATTTTTTTACCTGTACGAACAAGTTCTCCAGGATGCTCGGCGAGAAGCCCATCCAGTGTTCTCTCGGCAAGCAAATCGGCGGTGAGAGCATAATCGGAAAGATGATTTCCGCCGGCCGAACCTTGAGGTGGTACCTCGTTGGCCAGGTGCATTCTTCTCCTCGACGAGGCTCGGGTCCTTCGTATTCTGGGCCCGCCGATCTGGCTCACCGGGTTCGCCTGATGACCGCCACGCACTGACCTAGGATCAGGATAGTCTAGGCCGGGAGGCCGATCCTCGGGTCGAGCATCTCGCGAAGGATTCGTCATGAGAATGATGTCATTGATTTCTTTAATCACAACATCACCTTTCCCTGGTGTCCCGGAAAAGTTCGGCTGCTCAATTGTTTGTATCTTGTTTTTTTCCTGAATTCCGAACGAAATGAAACTGTACACGTGATCAGCGATAAAATTCAGTTTTTTTGAATCAATTCCGATATGATGATTGGTCCTTTGATTGATACGTCTGCGTTGGTGATATTATCCCTTATTTTATTCAGCAATTGCAATTTCTTGTATATCACGTAAACTGAAGTTCTCTTATCAAGATCGATTGTTACGTTCTACATTCACGTTTGATGAACGCATGAAATTCACTCGATGATGACGTAAGAATTTTACAAACACAAATTGATTCTAGCGATGATGGGAAACGCATTACGAAAATGCACTCCGGATATCTTCTTACAGAATGCGAGAATTGGATTTGTTTTCTTCGAGCGGCACGCGCGACTCCTCAGCGGCTTTCTCGGCCCTCGCGGGCCCTAGGCTTCTTTGATCCTTATTTCATTATCCTGCCGCGGGACGGGAGCAAAGGGCCATCCGTTTGCAAATTCTTCCTCGTCTCGATTGCTAACTCGCGAAGAAAATTCGTTTTATTGGAATCGTCGGCAATCCCAGCGACCCTTGTTTCCACGTATTCCCAATTCTTTGATCGACTCTTTTCTGTTTGCCGTCTTCTTACCGATGACGAAGAAGCACTCGCGACTGCTCGAAACACTTAGATATGCTCGACGAATTTGAAGTCACCTTGACGGGAGCAGCTTCGCAAATCGTTCCTTTTTATCGCGCGTGTCTAAAACACTATCTAGCATCTGCGGTCTTTATGACATCGTGCTCGCGCACTTTTCTCTTCTTATTTACGTACGTACTTGTTTTTCACCAAAATTTGTATACCGCTATATATCGACAATGTTTTTCAACTCGAAACATATGTTTTCAAACGCGGCGCTCACCGCGCGAAGTTTCAACGTAGTCGCGCACTGTCACGTGTATCTCCCTCGTCGATCGAAGTCTTGATCAATCACAAAGGCGCATTAGCTACGAACCGAGCAATAATTAAAATTAACAAAACACTGACGTGACTTCAGATGATGACGATCAAAGCGACGATCACGATCTTCGACGTATCTTTATTTCGCGCACATGAACACCGATTTGAAATTTTTTCGCTACGACGATCGCAGAGTTTTCCGAGAATATTTCTTCTTGGTTGTGAGAATCGGTCGTCGTCGAGGCGATGATGATTCTTCACCTGGCCGTTGCTTCGGCGGGTGGCAGGGCAGCTTCTACTCGGAGGAAGTAGGATAGGGTGTTTAACTCGCGCGGTCTCGTTTCGGTTCGGCGGTGGAAGATGGCGGCTTCTGCGGTGGAGCCGCGCGGTGTGGTTGCGGTGTATTTTTGAGGCTGCCGCCCCCAGCCACCACCGAGACCACCCTGGGTAACCCTCCTCGTCCCCTCTTTTCGTCGCCCCCGCAGCCCGCCGCGCGTCTCTTCCACGCCACCGCCACCTGCCCCCACGGTACCCGGTCTGGTGGGGGGTTGGTTTTTCCAAGCGGTGGGGAAAAATCTCTTTGCCTCTCCCTCTGGCACCCCGGCCGCTCTTTTTCTCTCTTTGTCTTCTCGCCGCCGCGCGCAGAACCTCTCACAGGACGGGCACCGCGTTCCTGACAATACTCCCGCCGATGACGACTCGCGGACTACACAAACCTCGCGCTGTCCTCCGAGCTCCGTCGTCGTTGCGCCGGACGACGGGGGACTCGCGGGTTGTTCAGGGGGTGACTAACTTCCGGAGATAAATCTCGGCGTCGCGTCTCACCGCGCCGCATGATTGCGGTGCGAGATCGACACGCTACTCTCGAACGATGATCTCAATCACACATACATACACGCACATATAGTCACCTGCGCCGAAACACAGATACGCAGACGGGAGTAGTGTGTGTAATACCTTGCAGGTTTAAACACTTGCGAAATTTATGCAGCAAATTATTTGGCTCTGTCATTCAACGATAACATTTTGTGAAAAATATCTCTGTCGCACCAACTGAATTGTATCACGAGTTCTTCGGCGGTGGCGATTTTACCTCGTATTTTCATAATTACACTTTTTAACACTATTAATGTTTCACTTTGCAGCGTGACAATTTACACTTTTCTGATTATTCACAAATCAAGTTAAATTACTTAATCACACGCAATTATCGCGAAAAATTGGATGGTTAATAGTTATAAAAGTTTTAAGTAAATAAATGTAAAACCTTCCTCTCCTGGATCTCGCTGTTTGAGTGTATGCGTTCGGTAAACAGATGTTGCGAATATACAAAACGAATTACACTAATTAAGCCTGCGGATGCAAATGTGTAATTTTTAGATGGCAGAAGTTGAAAATATTTTCGACGATTCTCCCCGGCGCGGATCTCTCATCTGTCGGCCGGCTTTTTGCCCTTCTCGGTTGATTTCTTCCTGCTTCCGTTGTTCAACGACCACCCCGCGCGAGACTGCGAAACGACACTGGGAAGAAAGGGAAAACAAAGACGGCAGAGAGGCCCCTTGTGTAGTTGCGTTTAGCACCGTGGAATACGGGGGGTTGCGCGATGCTCGGAGTGTGCGGGCGAAGAACAGAGTCGAAACGAAGACGAACGTTGCCAACCCGGATGAGAAAAAGAGAGAGAGAGAAAGAGAGAAAGAGAGACGCGTTGTCCTAACGCACAAGTAGTCATCCCCGGATTCATCAGACCGAATAAAGAAGTATGACAAAGCGCTTACTGGAGTATACTGTATCTTTTATCTCATATGAATTCTCATGTCAAATAACGTATGTAAGTTTCTTACGTGACTTAGATACAAACTCACACATGTGACAATAAACATGTGATCTTTAAATAAACTTCTATTAAATTTTTCTTCTACATCTGTTGGAATTACATAAATTATTAATTGCAAAGTTTGTGTCTATATATTTAATTCTATCATTAATCACTTTTATCACGATGAAAGCAGTTGCCGCAGGCAGCCGACGGAACTTGAGGGACGGGATCGTAGATCGTCGAATAAAACGGAACGCGACGCGGGAATTGTAACACGTCACTCTTTCAAGAGACAACACACGAGACTATCGATCATGACGTATCTGTACCAAGCTGTACGAGAACCCCTAAACGAGACGAGCCCCCTATATAATCCTACACCCCTACGAGGAACAATGCGACGCCTCCGCCGTCCCTACATGCAGACCTTCCGAGATGCATTTCGTCAAGCGTAGGTTCTTTCACATAGGTTTCTCTGCGATGATGTTCCCTGCTCTCAATTACATCCGCCGCTATTTTGGATTCCTGCCGCTTGTATTTTATTATTTCGACGATATAACACACGTGTGTTTTCTTTACTATAAATATGTAAATTTTATCAGAATTGCCGTGCGCGCTGTACAACAAATATGTAACATCAGAAAAACATATGACAATGTCGTATAACTTGACAGTGTGTACAAATCGAATCAAAAGAGAAATGTTAGAGGCGAGACATAGCTTCACCCCTCGAACGCGTCAAAAAATGTTTAGGAATTGTGTGAATTTTTGAATGTTTGTCTCGTATAGAAGAGAGAAAGAGTGAATTAGGGTGAGAATGTAGCGAACGCGATTCGGCACGTCAAGAGAATTTTAGAGCAATTTCAGCTGTTGGCGAACAGAAATAGTGTTAAAAGATCGCGTATATATAAGATTTTATCTCAACTTTGTATATGTTTAAAGAAGTTACATATACATACATGTATGATATAATATGTATGATAAATTTTATGTATTTGAAGATGTCATAATATTTAGTTTCTTGTAAAAAACATTTTTCGTTCAGTAAAAACAAAAACTGGGAAAAAAAAATTCACACTGTTATCACATCTTCTATGTTTTTTACGATGATAAAGTTTATGTGTGTGTGTGTGTGTACGTCTGTTGTTATACAAATTTGTAATATTAACTTTATTTTATTTTATGTGCGCGTTTAAATCTAATAGTCCTTCAATATTTGTTGGCGAACATTGTAATCATGCGATGTGAACAGCAACAAAATAAAAACTCAATAACTTCACTACCATGCACGTAGCCAAAACGATTGGTTTCTGTTTGCGTTTCGGCTATTTTTTTCGCCGATGTCCTTTCGACAGTAACGATATTCTATAACCCGCATCCGGCACGGTTCACATAATCGGTGAATCGATGAATGTACAACGATTATCGACGCACTTTTCCGTTCAAATTAATTGGACCAATTATCGATGCCGAACAATTATCTGCTGGCGACCAATTAGATCGGCAGGATTTGTCGACGTGTGTTGCCTGGCAAGGAATAATTGGAGCTCATATGCACTGCCAAAAAAAGATGAAATCAGTAAAAAGCTCCGTTATTCAAATAAATAATCGGTTTAACCAAAATTCCACGAGATAATTTCGATGAATGATTGTTAGTCACCAAAAAAAAAATAGTATTATTTTCCAAAAAGCAAGATTAAATGTTTAAAAAAACTTGCGTTTTGCGTGTTCTTTAAAAAAATCACTGTTAACCTATTGTTGCAAAAATCACTAAAACCGATCGGACATAAAAATTGCGATGAAGTGACATTCTCGGTTTATAAAAAATTTTGCAAGTGTCAAAATTATTTTTCTCACGCGCACAAAATCTATTTTTGCTTTTTTTTAGAGCCATCCGTTACACGTCTGGTTATTCACACAACACTGGCATTCAACTAAGTTTACTGGTACGCGAAAAACCACGTCGTGAATTCGGCCGGAGATTATTTCCTGGCGGTTCTCCACTTGCGGCGCGCGATATTAACTCGTTTACCGGTTCGGCAAAATAACCGTCGGTCGCAATCTCTCTTGCTCGCTGCCGCGGCACTTTGATTTTCGCGGGCGCGACAAAAAAAAAAGCGGATCGACGACGGGGCGATAAAGCGGCGATAGCGGGGTGACGCAACGGAGGGGGACGTGGATAGCGCGGGTTGCGCCCGCGTTGTAGAGCGGAGGTAATCACACACGGTTAGCACATGTTACCCGGGGGGCAATTCTCGAAAAAGGCCGCCGGTCGTTCCGGACGACGTCTTGCGAGGGGCGCGAGGGCGACGGGGGTGAGAGATCTCGGGGCCCTCGTGGACCGGGGGCTAGAGGGGGACCGGCGGGGTGTCGGAGACGATAGAGGCGGCGCCGGAGGCGGGCCGCAGTTTTTCAGGAGTTTGCGCATGCGGGTACTTTTATACCCCACCAGCGACACTGCCGCCTTGGCGTTCTTAGAGGCTTCTTAGGGTGAGTTTTGTCCCCCGCGAGGCGCACTCCACCTATCCATCCACCCACACCGCTGCACGGTTGTCGCGGAGAAGTCGGATGCCTCGACTCGACTGACTTAAAAGGGTTGCACCTACCAGCTCGTCGTGCTTGTGGTCTTTAACGACGGGAATCTTGAATGACTTTATTAGAATTTTTTTTTTGGAGAGACTACATCTCGGTTTTTCAACCTTGAAGAAGAATTTCTGGTCACCCAAGTGGATCGAACTATCGTCTATTGTCGATCTATTGTCTCTGGTGCAACATGAAATTAAAATTGCCATGGTTACACATCTTCGTTCAGGTGACGTTTTCTACGCGGAAGATTCCGAAGTCTGTCTAATGGATCTAACGAGATTATTGAGAGAAACCAACGGAGTAGCGTTAAGGAGTTCTCGGTCTGGAGGTAACTGAAATCGGATTAGCAGTGAAACGAGTAATCGGCACCAGGGCTTCTCACCAGTCTTTCGCGTTACCGGACACCGTGTCTTCACGTTGAGGTCTATTTAAAATGACAAAACGTTCGCCATTTTTTCAGCTTTTGCTGTAATGTTAATAAAAATTGCCGTATGCAAAAACATGTCATTAAAATTTTTAAAGGAGTAATGTTCTAGCAAATTTGAACGTGATTTTTCATTATTTATCTTGTCTGTCCTATTATTTATCTTATCGGTTCTGTGTTTATTACAGTATCTTTTATTGCGGCACACACAAAGTTATATCGCGCATAACCGTTTAGAAAAATTTTGAAACACGGACATGATCAAAGTTTTTCTCAAAGAATTCTTTTGAACACGAGAATTCTCGAAGAATTTATTTGAAGGAAGAAACCTTCGGGTCAGTCGCATCGTGATTTAATTCTCGCGCGTTTCTGTATAGGCATCAGCTGTCTGCATCGAGAGGAAAATTGGCGAAGCAAGAGTCCGCGGGGGTGCGAGAAAATCTTGGGTTCTTGGGCAAGGGTAGGTCGCAACGCGACGACCGTTCGGTGAACGGTGAAAGCCAAGGAAAGAAGAAAGAGAGAGAGAGAGAGAGAGAGAAAAGAAAGAGCGAGAGAAAAGAGAAAACGACGGGAGCTCCGTAACGGAGAAAATAAGAAAGCAAATTACCTAGCAGTCACCTACCCTCGGGGTGAGGTGTCGATATGACATGTAGAGGGGGAGAGGAAGGAGATAGAGTGAGGGGGACCCACTGGTGGCAACCCCTGGGGTTTATTACAAGGGTGGAATCAAATACACCGGGTGTCAAAAAATGAAATGCCACCCTACCGCGTTCCTTGCCGACCCCCTTTTCCGACGGGAGTATGAGAGATCATAGTGAGTTACAGAAGAAAGAAAAGGAAGAGTCGTAATAGGGTGAGACCGCCGCTCTTCGCGGATAAAAGATCACAGATCGTTTCTTCCTTCGACATCCGACGCGCTTCTCAGAGATTTAATTAGATATCAAGCAAGAGATTTTCTTCCTTGTAATTCTGTTTGTTCTTGTCGTAACACTACGGCCATCCACTTATTCAGATGTAGTATGAAAGTAGGATTCTTTTATTTCTGTGCTTATGAAATCTCGAAGATTTCCCTAAATTTATTATACAGGATTCGATATAACTTCGCCTTCCTTCCTGAAACAGTCTCGAAGGGGTGAGCACGGACTTGATGCGACATAGTCACCCCATTTGCCAGCTTCACGCTCTTGTTTGTTTCGTAATCTTTAAGATCGGAAGGGTTCGAAGTATATTCGAGGTAACGCGAAACTATTGTCAACCTTGACGTTATCGAAATTTTGATTGTTTGATATTGACACACAGTTTACAATACCTGTAAACATCTTGTTGCCGTCACTCTGTTTTGTTTGAAATAGTAATGAACGATAAAACAGTCCCATCTCTATAAATTGCAATACGATACGCTGCATCCGTGTCTTTACGACGAGGACGATATATTTTCCGCTCGCAATGACGAAACTTCTTACAGAGAGACTGCCTTCGGAGGGAGAAGAAACGAGTAGTGATTAAATATTATGACCGGCTTAGTCTTCCGCGACGCGACGCCTGTGGGAGACGTTACTTAGTATAATTAAAGGATCTCTCTTTGGCGAATATTCACAGAACTAACCACGTGCCAACGATCTCTCTGCTAAATTATTTTTATAGCTTGCATATTGAAATGTCGTTTTTGTTTTACAAAATTATAGAAATACGTCATTAAATATAATAATATTGGCAATTGGATATTCATGCATGTAATATTCATGCTTTTGTAAATTTTATTTTTATTTTTTGCTGTAATTTTCAAAAATTCTCTTTCAAAGTGGTCACAATATAACGACGCGCAGACACTTGCTACTAAATCTTGAAATAGCAGATGTCCCAGCAAGACGTCGTCTTGGATGATGTATGATGAAAATGTCTTGTAAACGTCAGGTAATGTCTTGTCGGGTGTAAGTACGAGGAAACGACGAGGGTCCGTTAGCAGCGTCGCGAGATGACTCGTTGTCCGAAGAGGGTGAGCGTGCAGCTTGTTCTGCCACTTTCTTTTACGCGGCGCTTTCTAACTTTCTCATCGTTTCCAAGCAACCTCCGATTATCATGGTTACATAAAAGTCTTCCACTTTCGAGAAAAGTTCGTCGATACGCAAGTTGGATATTTGTGTCATCCTAAACGTTTTTCCTTTGCTAACAGTTCTATAGAAATAAATGACTTAATTATGCAAATTTCGTGAAATGTATTTTCTATCATGTAAAGAAAAATAAAATAAAATATAAAAATAGTGTTATTTGGAGTTTCGCATATAATCGTGTAAATGATAATATCGCATGTTGTAGTATCGGGGTCGCAGCTGACAAGATACAACCACTAGAGAAACGGCAGGTTTCTTCTAATCTAAGGACATTTTCGTTATTCCGCTCTTCTCGCAATCGTCATCGCGTCTGACCAAGAACAACCCTAGAGAGCTACAGCCCGGAGGCTGTCCCTAGGTCATTTCCATTTGCCCCTTGCAAAGTGGAATCATTTCCCAAGAGTCTGCGTTCCCCCGACCTTCGGGTTTTCGTGGCACAGCTGGTCAGTAGTTCTGAAGTTCTGTCCTTTCATCGAATCGACGGAGCGAGCTTAGAGCCGTAAGAATTCACCATTGATTTTTTTTATTTGTGAAAAATCGTGCTTAATATGTAACATTACTATATAAATTCTTAAATAAAAAATAAAATATTTTAAAGAAATGTTTTTATCACACGACGAAAAATATTTATACGCGTAAATTCCTGTGGATATATCCTGTATCTGCGAAAGCTATCGCATGACTTCATTCTCTTACAATCTCTATTCTGGTTTATGCTCCGGTGGCTTCATCAAACGCGTGCTTCCACCCGGAACTAACTACTAATGCAGTAATCTTTCTCGAGATCTTACGTAGGCAACTTATGATCGTGTGATTTACATAGAAATGGGAACGTGACGTTTGTAAGTTTACCGGAGCTACTACTCGTTTCGTGAAATTCGCATTTCGTTAGAGAATCCTGCATAATCTCAATGCGAATTTTTCGCGAATAGTATCTATCAGTTTAACGTATAAAATCGCATTTTTTTGTTTCCGTTGCAACGTCTTCTGAAATTGTCAGTGTCAAGAGAGATAATCGAGCAAAGAAATTCGATAGTCAAGAAATTCTCCCAAGTTCCCGGCTAGTTTCGGGTAACGTAGTCGTACGCTCGTGACAGTTTATCAAATTGCAAGGCTACCCTCGGTACCCGTAAAGGGATGTAAGGGTCGTAACGTGGAACGAGGTTTGAGGGGGTAGCTTATTAGAGCTGCGACAGCGACCCCGACTCCACCTTGAAACCTCTGGCCAACCGCCACCCTGCTAGAGTCTTATCACCTTGCTTCCTTCTATTCGTCCTCTTCTATCACCTGTCCTCGCTACACTCCCCTTTCCCCTCCATTGCCTAACCAGGCCACGAACGTATAGCTCAAGCACCATGGAAAAGATAGTTCGACATAAAGGGTCACATGAGACTGGAACACTTGGTGCTCCTCTTTAATCTGCAAAGTCGTTGAACTACGAAAAGGATCGTCTTCTCAAGTCGGAAAGGCGATCAGAAGACAATATAGACATTCACGTGTTTAACAAAATAGGTCACGACATTTGTACGAAATAACGTTAAGAATTAAATAAGCAACAAATTTGACAACAGAGCTCAACTAGCAAATAGTTTACGGTCGCTGGATGTACATGCAAATATATGTATTTTTTAATCGTGTAAATTAATCCTTTCGCTGCAGCAAAGTTTAATGCAGAGCGCGCGTGACAGACGGCAGACGTTCATTCGTGACCGATGCTACAAACGTCGAAACTTTTCGCTTGCGCGAATTCTGTAGAATGTCGTCAAAACACTAAATTGCTTTTTACTGGTATAAAAATATATTAATACTAATATAAAAATATATCAATATATTAATAAATATCGAACGACTGATGGTGCCTGTAGCACCATTTGAGCAATATTGGTTGAACGTTTGAAGACGTAAATAATTTCTTTCAGATGACAAAAGTTCGTTAAACGTCAACAGCATATTCTGAACGAACTTTTAAAATGCCTATATCAATGAAAGAGTTACATATAGAAATTCGAATTAATTTCAATTAAAAAATACTTATTTAAAATGCTTAATACGTATCCAAAATTTATTTCATCTTCCTATGTATATTAAGTTACACGTTTAAAAAATATACATTTGCACTTATTCAGCGTATTGGTTCGTATTGATCGTAAACTATTTGCGTATTGATCGTAAAAATATTTAACAAAATTTGTACACCTATAAATGTTTATTTTTTTATTGATAACTATGATAAAAAAATGTATAGTGAAAGATTCAGAAAGAACTTCAATATCGGTTGTCTAGCAACATAAGAAATACGTATCGACACGTGATCCCGAGGGACATGTAGTCTTATCCAAGAACAGGACCGCACACAGCCTGATTTTAAAAGACGCACAGCTTCCCGCTTCTATCTTTCTCTCTAGAGAGCAGTTTTAAAATTCAACCCCATGCGCAAAACTTACGGGGGGAATAGTATGTTACACGGCGTTCATATCAATCCTGAGGATCGATAGAAAGCTCTCGATAGTTCGCGCCACGCTATAGGATAGAATATTGTTTTCTAACAAGTTTCACAGTTACTTCGAAAAAGCCATTCTCGACTAATTTCACATATCGCAGCGAAGTTTTATATCGAACTTGCTAATGGCAGAAATAAAATAAACATTTTCGCGCTCGCAATACATAAAAGTGCCCAATTGAAATACTAGTAATTCAGATAAATACAACCCCATCCAGAGTTAAATTGACAACATAATTCTTTTGATGAAACGTTTTTACTTCCCTGTTTTCCAATTAATCACCTCCATGCACGACAAAATCATGGATTCTAGGTTACGTTCGAATGCATGTCGCGCGTATCAGGAGCGGCTGGCCACGTCGCGCTAATCGTATCGATCGAGCACTCTTAATCCATTAATGAACTTCCCAGGCTCGTTTTACCCTGGGTATCCGGGCTTTTCGCAGGCGCCGTCTATATCTGTTACATCCCGCTGTTAAATGTGTGCCTGTGTGAGTATGCGCCTTTACTTCATGTACGTTCGCTGACAAAAGTTAAAAATCAAAACTGCTTGGATTTGTAATTTGTTACAAAAAGAAAATTCATAGATAATTTTGACACAGACGTTTATATTTTCTATAATGTAATATCACAGTATAAATAATTGATAAAAGTTAAAATATAAGTAACATCTTACCGGGAAAATGTTTAAAATGCATCAGTTGTTGCGTAATAAAATACATGATAAAGAGTTCCAGCTATTTTAATTACATTACATACATGCAAATGTTAATGGTTTTCTTTCATCGTCTCACAAGTTAAACTTTGCAATTCTCACTTTGATTATCGGCACTTTTGGCCACGACTCTACAAGTGTACATATATGTATTTGTATAATGCGACACTTTGCAGACTCTTGTTGGTTGACAGTGATTTTCCATGGGATACAAAACTGTCGTTAGACCCTTTTGCGAAAAGGTCTGTCGCCCAACCCCTCGTACGTAGCTCGCCTAAAACTTTTCCTACGAACCGCACGCGAGGGTGTAATGCCGCTCACACATCGAAGGGTTAGAAATTTCTCGTCATTTTGCTCCTCTTTCCCTCTCCGTTCATTGTCTTTCTTCCATTCACGTCTGACGCTTCGCTGAAATTTGAGGGATAGGATCCCTGTTGTGTTAAACAATAAAAACAAGTCAATCAGGTATCACAAGTGCGCAACTTCGGCGCAAAATTAAAATAAAATCACAATTATTTTCAAATGTCTAATGATAATGTGAAGAAAAATAAAGAAAACGTATCATTGATGCTTTTAGGCGTATTTTGCACGTGAAAAATTGTAACAATTGCCCGAAATCTCTTTAAGAAGAGCCGCCGAACAAGCGATAAGTCTCCAACGCTGCCTTCATTCTCGACAACAAATTCTTCAAATATTTATCTGCCTCGCACACCCTCGAATCTCTCTAGTACGTCGCCCCAAACGCCACTTCCGTTTCACACTCGGCGAATGTGTCAATTCTGACGCCTATCGACGTATGACAAACACCCGTCTCGTCTCCCGCTAGTTGTTGCCTTGTCGCTTCTAACAACCCTGACAATCGGGACAAAAGAAACGATGCAAAAAGGAGAGGAGAAGAAGATTTCGACATTTTAAAAATAAGTTTGCTTTTTTTCTCACAGATTTGTTATCCACATGCATGTATAAAATTTAAAATTTATTTAGCAGAGATATTTCGCTTTATCAATAAAATATAGAAAGTGAGAGACAGACAAAAGAAATCTCATCCACGTCTTCCACGTGGGACAGTAAAGTCTGCGTCGATTAGATCGAATGTTCGTGACGTGTTTCGCGCGCCGGCTGCATGCAATTAATTTATTTTTCCCCCGTTTGAGCGTTAATTGTTAAACTTAGATGGGCGGTCGTCGACGATCCCGCAGTTAGACTCCAAGATGGAAAGAACAAGACGGCGAGGTATAAAGAAGAGAGAGAGAGAGAGAGTGATGAGGAGACAAGGATGCACGGAACGTTGATCGCTAACGGAACGAAGAGGGAAGAGCGTACAGAAGACAACGACAAGAGGAGAAATCGAGTAGGAGAGCCGAGGAGGGTTGCTGCTAGGAGGCCGGCGGCAGACCGAGACGAGAGAATCGAGAAGTTCCGAAGGGAGGCGGCGGGAAGCCAAGGCGCGACGCGCGACGCGACAGATAGATTGGGTTACCGAGATAATTAGAACGATGATCGGAAGCGATGCACGCTTCGTTGAACGATTCTTTTTAGCCGGCCAGTTGTTCGATACTGTTGTCGGCGGTCGTGTTTTTTCCGTGTTTTTCGAGAGCGAAGCGATAAAAGGCACGAGAGTACCCACCGTAGGGAAGATACGATCGCTGAACGCGTCCTGCTATGGAATAAAGACCGGGACAGGACACAACGCGCTTTTCCTCGTCGATAAGTCTGAACGATGGAGATATTACGGCACCCCAGTGACACATTTTTATGCGCCGCAGCTACGACGTCGTCGTGTGATTGGTCGTTGAAGTCGGCGCCCCGTGAGATCGCTTGACCGGAAATGTGTAGTCCCCGTCGTAAAAACATCTACGGCACGTTTCGTCCGACCGGAATATTCATCGCGATTCTTCGCGAGAACGATTTTTCTCGGACAATCTTCTTCATCGGCAAAGATTTTTCGGACACATTCTATCTGAGAGATATATCACAATATTGTGGAGAGTTTGTTATCAGCGAGGATCTTTTTTCACCCGGACTTCTTTATAGTTCTTAGATTACGCGCTATTCTGTGCTCGACGTCGCGCTTGACTTTACTCTATTTGCGTTGAGGGACATCTGAATATTTAATCGGCCTTCAACCCCAACCCCGCCTTCTTCGCTCCTCCGCAAACCCCGCTCTCCTCCGACTCTCACATCAGTCCCAGCTGCGGTGAATTATTTAATACCCCCAGGGAGACCGGTTACCTATGTGAATCGACGTGTCAGCGAGATTTTAGTGTTCTTTGTTCATATTTCTTCGTCACGTACGACATCAACGGCCATGTAACTCTGAGTATCACTATGTAATAAATTGTATCAATACATATAGTAATATTTGGATGAAACGTAGTATCCATGTCCTAATTCAGTTTATCGAATGTAATTGTTAAATGGAACTTTCAGATTCTAGACATATGATCTTGAAAAACTAATAATAATAGAAACAACAAACTTCTATATTTTATATGTTATTTTATGTGTGTTTGTAATTGAATATGATTTTATATTTTAACACTTTATTTTGAAGAAAGTTTCACATATAAAGTACCAAAAATATTAAATATAACATTGAAAATAAGATAAAAAAATATTGAAGAACTTCGCAGCCTTTCCTCGTTGAAACCAACTCGGCAAATGCACGGCCGATTGTTCGACAAATAAAGGTCGGGAGTAAATAATGTGTAAACACAACTCCTGCTATATCGAAAAATGTAGATAGTGTGCCGTATAGCTGCGCGCACACTCTATAATCAATGAGAAAATTATAAAATAAAATAATTTTTTTAAGATGATTTTATTCATAACAATAAACCTAAAATTTAATTTAGAAATCAGTTTAAATTTATTTCTAATTTTGCATGTATTGTGAGATATACAATATACACTAACGTGACTAACGACTTTCCCATTATTTGAACCGTTTTTTGAACACTATTTCATTAAATTTTAGTTCTTAATAATGACCAAGAAAAGTATTTATTCTTACTAAGATAGTCAAGAACTTTAATAATTTATACAAGTTGTATAAAAGATTTCTGAATGTTTTTTATACAGTAAATTATCAGATTTAATTAACTGAACAAACTGAGCTTTAATACTTAACGGTTTAAATGATTCTTGTAATCGATATTTATAATTATCATTTACATAATTAATAACATCATATATTTTTATAATTGTTGAGATTGATTGTTTAATTTTTAAAATTGTATTATGATTATATACTAAAGAAAAAAGGGACAATAATTTATACAAGACAATTCATAACTAGGTCTTAAAATTTGAGACGGATTGTAAAGTGTGACGAAGAGTTAAAATTTCGGATCCCTATTAATTTAGGACGGTTGGTCATCTTAATATACACCGTATCGATTGTACTTTAAACACCTGTAACATGTTCTATACATGTTCAGTTGTTTTTGCAGCGCATCTTGCGGAGAATAACAGTACCAAACGGAACAGTTCCTCTTACTTGAATGTCTTTGAACTCCCTGCGTATTTAAACACGCGTACTTTCTTCTCTTCCATTGGTAACACATATTCTTGTAATGTTAAAGAAGCATATAACATACATTTGACAATAAACATTTAGTAAATCAAGAATCATTTTGAAAGAAAGAATCACAACACATTTTTTTGCTGGAAAATTCAAACTTTTTAGAAGTTAATTGAGTGCATTGTTCAATTACTGTCATTCTTTAAAAAATAGATATTAACAAGCTATAGAAGAAATACATTAACAATATATACTTATTATTATAAAAGTATTCTATATATATATATATTCTATATATATAATCATATGAAGATCAGGTAATTAGATAATGGCGGCAGAACGCTATTCAGCACAAAAAACCAAAAGACGTCTTAAAGATGTCTAAAGATAGTAAGACGTTTTTAAGTCGTCTTTTAGAAGTCTTTTAGAAATCTATGCTACGCTAAAACGAGGTAAAACGCAATGTTCAAATGGTAAATATACAGATATAAACTGTCATCGATGTTTAAATACCACTATCAATGTCAAACACATTAAATGTCACTTGTCATAGCAACCACGATAAGCAAAGAAACACACGTAGAGAACATACGTGACAGTTTCAAAGATTATGAGAGAGGATACGACACACACAGAAGTGATAACGTGCATATTAACATAGCGCAGAAGCAGATTCTCGATTGTAGCGTACGGTTGAATGCAGCACAGTGATAATGGCAGAGGGTCCAGAGTTGAATTTTTTCGATTTACGTCTAGTACATGATCATTTCGACAAAGCTCTCATCGAAAACGACGATATCGATCTAAAAGCATACTTAGACGCATATAATGAATTATACAAGTAAGTCACGTTATATTTATTTGATGTTAATTCAACATAACCTTGTTAGCAAGCATGTGAATTCTAAGTGATGTATTAAAAAATCCAGATGTGAGACTGACAACACGTTCAAACAATTAATTGGTTTGTTCTTTTTCACTGAACTAGTTGCACTAGTTCAGAGTTTATCTTTTTCACTCTAATTGGAAAGAAAAAAGATAAACTCTGAACTAGTGTGATCAATTCCTCTGAAAAAGCGTGTGCAAATAATTAGAATCGATTCTATCAATCTTGATTGTTGCCTCTTTTCCGCGATGCTAATTGATTGTCTCGAAGGTGCGCTTTGTTGACGTTGTACTATTGCAGTTGTCATTGCGGTGAGGTTGTGATTGCATATGACAGATTGAGTTATATATGTCTCTGCGTTAATAATAGCACGCGCCTGTATTGTGCTAGTTCAGTAAAAAAGAATAAATCAAATAAAATTCTTATGTAAAATTTCAATTATTTGATGTTTAATTACGATAATAGTTGACAAGCGTATTCAACAATGATATCTTGAACGTGAACATATTGAAATGAAAACAATAGATAGAACAAGTAACAGCTGTATTGAATCTTTAGAGGGTCGCAGTGGCTACTATAGTGGCCAGCGATAGATAACTATTTAATGTGCATATAAAGACATGTAATAATAAGAGCACAGATATATTGATATATATGCATATGCATATATATCAATATATCTGTGCTTGAGAAGCATGTATTTATATATGTGGCTGCTAGGTAGCTGCCACATATTATGTTCTTGCAATCAAATTTGGTGCGCTGGGAGCATAAGAGGCAATTATACTGTTCCTGTGTACAATTTCAATAATCTGACATCAGAATTGTAATTAGCGATATCAAAACTTCCTAGAATCGCTAAAATTCCAATTTTGAAAATTTTTAACATTAAGGAACCGTTAAGGACGCTCTGGCCACTACAGCCAGCAATCTACATGTTGTTGACCACATGTTGCTAGTGGCTAGCAACATGTAGATTCTTCAACTCAGAAACTTTGCGCAACATGTACATTCTATGTATGCATACATTTTACGTTAAAGAAATTTAACATTTTAAAGGAAAAATGCGGATTTTCTAAAGGTTAAAGAAATTTTAAATTATTGAACAAACATTTATCATTTTCATATTATTTCAACATATAATACATAGCTTATGCATTCATTACTTACATCCAAATTTTATAACAAATGCTTGCATTAAATATCGTACAGAGTAACAAATAGACCATATGTGAATTGTGTCACTTGTGATTATACAAAATCATACGATATCATTATCTGTGATTAAGTCCTTTTTATTGCTATCTAAAATTAAAGATTTGATATTGTGTAACATTTAGGTTGTAACACGGTACGTATGTAGATTTTTTCAGTTAATGGGCAGTGTCTTCAGTTTTGTCTCGTCCGATCTCAAACAAAAAATAGACATCTTGATTGAACAGAGAAACAAAGACAGTCAGAATTACACAACCATCAAGACTATGATTGATTATGAGAAGGAGAACAATATGCTCGAGAAACCTGACTTTGTCAATGGCGCACGTACTTTATTACGATTACATAGGGGTTTAGGTACACTATGGCCTTATTTCTTAATATCTATTTTTTAATACGCAGAACCTTTTTAAAACTGATCAAAATTCTGGTCTTTTAGATTTTATAAAAGAATTTTTGCGACAACTGGGTGATTTAAAAGATTGTGATAAAACATCCAGTTGTTGTCAAGATGCATATGGTAAAACTCTGGCCAAGCATCATCCATGGGTAGTCAGAAAAGCCGCGATAGTAGCAATGTACACTATGCCTACTAGAGAAAGTTTATTCAAAAAGGTATAAACAGGTTAAGAGAATATTTTTAGGTTACAAAATGGTAGAATAAATTCCTTTCACTTTCTACCTGACCTTCAGGTCTGTGGTGACAACATTCAACGTAATATAGATGTTTTGCCCAAGATGTTGGAGGTGACTGCCGACGTGTTCAATCGAACTCATACCATCTATGAAACTTACAAGTTGCACGATCTACCATAAATGGTCATTATGCTATCATAGTGATATTGTACACTTTATACGTGTAGCTTTTCCAAGCACCGCACATTCCCACATTCTTACAATATTGTGATATTACTCTATGTAGTATTATCAAGATGTAATTGGCGTACTTTTTCGAGATATAATAAATAAGTAAGCATGCTTATTTTTGGTGATGCATATATTCTTTTATCATTGATATTTATAATTATTATACATACTGACAATGTACAAATGATGGCACTTATGTACTATAAGTTATTACTTTTATATAATGTAATTTTAATTATTTTGTTACTGTGCGTAAAATTGAGTTTTGAAATAAAAGTTTCTTTTAAAATAAACATTTAAGCGTTGATCGAATCGATAGCTTTGCATATTTCAATGCTCTATGTATTGTAAAAGAAATTACTGTACAATTACATAAAAGTTTAATATTATTAAATATATAAAAAATATAGTAAAAATTACCTTGTTGTTTTAATAATATACTTGCAAGTACACACAATTAGTTATATTTAAAATTCTTTATACACTCGTTTTTTTTAAGTAATTTATTTTAAGGATGTGAAAAGAAAAGATTGTAATACAACAAACAAAAAAATTGTTTTAATGACACATTAGAGATGTTTTTATATAAATAAATAGTTTATTTGTAAAATATGATACAAGATTTATATAAATAGTTACTATGAGTGCGTTTGAAAAGCGCGTTATTAACACTATAAAGCACAATCTTTTTCTTTATCTTTATCTTTCATTAAATATACAAAATGTCCCACAAGTGCCATTTGATATAACTCTTGAACGATAGGTAATACAACAAAAATTTAAGAACAAGATCATTTCATGTTTTTTATATGGAATGTATGTTTTTTTATGGTCACTTCAAAGACATATTCCTTACATGTTTTTTAATATGTACTTTTCAAGATTTATACCAAACGGTATTTATCGTAGGACACGATATATAAAACACTATATAAAACAAAGACAAAATAATGCTTTAGCGCGCTCTTCGGACGCTCTCTGTATCAGTCTGCATTCTTTGTTAAGTATTATCGACTGGATTATCTTAACTTTCAAGATAACGTGTAAACATATAATAAAAGTGTCAATTCAAAAATTGTTAATCATAAAACAGAAATAATGTTTCTCTAATTAAATTTAGATAATATAAAATATTAATGCAATATCAGTTTTTTTATATATGCAATTAAAGTCACATTAGACGTACTCAGTATTGCCATGTAGTAATGTTTGATATTGTAGTAGTGCTATTATTAGAAGGTGAAGAAATTTCGTCAATTAGAATGCCTAAAACAATGGTAAAATTTTCTTAATAACATAATATTTGTCGTAACGCGCGTGTTGATAGCAAATCGACTTATAATAGTTGTGATATCAAGGATTGCAACTTTACCAGCAATGCTAGCTGTAAGAAAACAGGTGGCACTGCCGACGACAAATGCTCGCAGAATGACACTAGTTATTTGATCCTTCTTCTCCGGCGCCAAAGAAGAAAACAAACCGATCTGGATACCGATTGAACCCGGATTTGCGAAACCGCAAACCGCAAATGTGGCGATTGCTTTTGATCTTGCAGATAGATCCTTCAACTCTCCCATTCTTTGATAAGCAATTAATTCGTTGACTACTACCTTCAAACCTATTAACATCCCTACTTCCTCACATTCATCCCAAGGAACGCCCATAATCCAACTCAGTGGCATAAAGATTTTTGCCAGAATAATCTGCAAATCTATTATCTTATGATTTGTTCAAAGAGACACATTTTAGCTGTAAAAATGTCTAGAAAGTTATTACCTCGAGACTTAAAACTTCATATCCAACGAGACCGCCGCACCAGGAAAGCACCGCATTTACGAATGCAATAAAAGACAAGAAAGCAATTATGTTCGCGATTATACCAAGAACAATTGGGAGTGCGGCCAACGCGCCATTTGTAGCAGCATCCAAAATGCTGGTGTCTGACCTGTTTGTAATTTTATATATCAGTGATTGCCATTTTTAAAATAAATAGTCTACAAGGTTTTAGACTTACGACTTTTCAAGCTTAATATTATCATATTTTGTGAGACTTTCTTCAGTCTCTGGATAAAAGAGCTTAGAATAGCATAAAGAAGTTGGTGCAGACATCACAGATGAGATGATTAAGTGAGTCGGATTTGCACCAAATGATATGTAAGCAGCCAGTACTGAGCCTATAAATTGGAAAATTATAAATTAAAGTTTTATGACAACAATAAATTAAACTTATCAACTGCATGTAACAAACCAGAAACCGTAGAAAATCCTGAACTTATTACAGCGTGCAACTCCGAAGAAGTTAACTGGTTGATGTACGGTTTGATCAGTAATGGAGATTCTGACTGAAAAATGAAATAAATTTAAGAAGTTTCCTAATTATGAGAAAAATGTAACTAAAAGAACAAATTTGTTACGCAATCATTTAAATAACGTGATTTATAATACGTGATGTGTACCATTCCGATAAAAGGATTAGCAGCGGCGATTAATGACTCACAGAGTGTCGTACCCATTATGCTTTGTAAAATCCATCCTAGTTTTAAGATAATCCATTGCATTGCACCAAGATAAGTCAAAATTTGCACGAAGAAACTGAAGAAGAAGAGCACAGGCAAAACCTAGTAAAATAAAATGCACCAATAACAGTTATTTAATTATAAATACGTGTAATGTAAATTTTTTATATAAATATAAATAAATTATTTATATATGTTTTATTTATACAATATTTAAATACGTAAGTAAATTTACTAACAGTAAACGCGAAGACTGCTATTTTATCAACTAGTTCATTTGAGAATACAAAGCTAGAACCTGATTTAGCGAAATCTAAGAAAGTGGCCACTTTATTGGATATACATTCGAAAATACTACGACCAACAGGCCATCGAAGCATAATAAGTCCTAGTGAAAACTGCAAAATTAGTCCCCAAAAAACAGTTCTCCACTTGACCTGTAAATTTGTTATAGTTAGTTGTGACATGATTATTATAAAATATTATGAAGCTAAATAAAAATAAAAAAATAACTGCATAACATTATATTTAACATTTTATCAAAACTAATAAAAATTACATTCTAAATCTGTGAATAATATTTGAATTTCTTTATGAAAAGTGAAATGTTTTGAGCAAAACTTCAAACAAGAGGTCTGCGTGCATTAAATGTATTAGACGATTTAATGAAGTGAGTTAATTCTAGCGGAATTAGCGACGCGTCTGCCTACGCGTCTCCAGCAATTTTCCTCGATCTCTTCTACACTTATGTACACATATCAGAATAATTGGAGCGCGTTCGAGCCGATGCGACAGATAGAGATGATTGTTACATAAAGTGAGTGAACTGATGACTTCTTTTCCCGAAGAGAAATAATTCAAATGCGAGATCAAAAATTTTATAGATATTCTTTCGATCAACAGAAGTTGATACACATGATCGGAATTACATTTATGTCATCGAAGTTGAAACAATACTTAAAGCTATAAAACACGATTTACTTACTTGTCCAGGGTGTTTGGAGAATATCCATCCCAATCCTAATAAGACAACAACTCCAAAAATACTAATCAATCTGTATCTGTTGTTTGCGGTATCGATAATAAGAAAAATAATAACAGCTAGTAGTACTAATAAGTAAAAAATTATTGCTCCGATACGTGTGCCATATCTGAAAAATAATTTTATATGTCAATATATTTAAAAGTGATTTTCACTTTCAGACAAAATAATGTCAATTTCTCACTTGATACTTCGCAAGCGCACCAAGAAATTTGTTACTGGCCAACAACATTGTGCAATGTACTTTGCCAAATATCGCTTTATAATTAAAAAATAAATTAAGCCGCTATAAATAATTCCTACAAGTAAAAGTAGCAAACCGTAACCATCACACCACTGAAGATTGTTATCTTTGTCTGAAATTAAAAAACAAGTATTATTATAATTTATTTTTCAGTAAATAAATTACATATAATATATTAGTTCAGTGAAGTTCAGAAAAGTATTGTAAACTTTGTTTGCGTGTCTAATTTAAGTCTTGAAAATTATTTTAAATCGTAGTAACAAACCATTAATTTGTATATTATCGTTTTATTGATTAATGTAATATATTTGTAAATCACGTTTATCTGTGTAATTCTCTTTCTCTCTTTATAAGGATATTAGATATTTATGTAACTTATTAAGTCACACTCGATTGTATAGCAAAAAATTTACATACTGTTATTTCTCCAATATATACCCGCATAAACGACATAAGCTATAACGGACAGATTTAAAATTATTAAGCCCAACACTTTTCTCACTGTCTTAAACACTTTTCGATATTTGGAAACATAGGCATGGAGCGCATTTAATTTTTTTGACTTATAAGGGCTAGCATTCTGTAAAAACATACACAGTGCTACATGTTAATAGTGTAATTTGAATTTTATTACTAGAGTATTATTTTAATATTATTACGCGATATATATGTATATAATTTCTAATGACAATGGAAATTTCAATTTTGATTTATTTTAATTTTGTATTCTACTTCTATTTTAAAGAAATTATTAAATAAAATTATATATAATTATCTGGTAATATCTATTGCTTAATAACAAAAACTATATTAAAATATATGATTTGTTATATCTGCGTAAGTATTCTCAATTGAGAACTTACAAATAGAAACTGTGTTTTGAACCGATTGTTTCGAACAAAGAATATTTCTTCGCTGCGCAACGATAATAAGAATGAGACGAAAGCGACATACTTACGTGATTTGTAATAGATTCAGTTTTCCTGTGACCACTTTCTAACACGTCTAGGTCATTCTCCTAAAAATAACGAACTCTTCTTTTCACAAATAATTGTTTACTATTTTGATATACATTTCAAACATATAACGCATAAATATCGCGCGGAGCTCTTTGTTATATATACTTTAATAATAAAACAATTTGAAAATTTTAAAATATTTTCACGGAAAAAGAGCCAAAACGTAAATTATATTCTTGAATATAGATATATTAAAAGAAGAGAAGTAAAAATAGATTTTTATCAATGACTTACAAAATATGTAAAAATTCAACGTAATGTACGTAAATAATAATTAAAAAAAAAAATCAAGAAATAAATAAATTTTACTTCAAACGCATGATTCTCTTGTCCAGACATCATTTCCTTCGTCATCTTATCTTTTGACTGAGATGTATATTTGCTCTTCTGTCGTTCCTTTCAAAACACTGAATATACACACACACATACAGACACACTCAAGAAACAACGTGTTTTTCCGACAAACGAGAAGAATAACAATTTGTCATGTACAAATACTTCGTAATCACCTTGAAATCACATCAACAGATAACATAACATCAAGATTATAAAATTTTATTGCAGTTTATGTCAAAAGGATTAATTGTACATTGTTTGTACAAATAAATTTTAAACACTGAGCCATATTTTGACGAAACAAATGATATTTCAAAGGTTCTCGTTCAATTGGTTTTTCCTCGTAATTCAGGAAATTGATAAAATTTCGTATTAGATTTCACGTTGATTCTCGTATCGATTGATCTGAGATAAATACTCAACTCATGATAATAACTCAAGTAGCTTAATAAAGAAAAAACCCAATAACACGTGAAGATATACGCATGTACACTGCAAAAGCGTTCTCCTTACTTTGTAACTACTTACGTGTCGCTCGAAGTACAACTGAAAATTAGCGACGAGGTACAGGTAATCGTTATGCAAGAAGATATGAGTAGTGGGGAGATTTCCCCTCTTATCAGACAGTTTGAATGAAAAAACATATAAAAGATAAGCTAATATCTCCTCTTTAGCAATTGCAAAACTAACGATAGATCTTGACACGTGAAGATTTCACGTTCGTCAAATAACCTTTCACTTACAACTTATGATTATTAAACTGAGAAATATATATTGTTATGATTATTAAGTAGAGGAACTAAGTCTTTTATTTCACCAATACACTTTAATTTAAATTATTATTATTATTTAATTTATATTAATTTTTATTTCACTAATGAATTTTAATTTTCTTCTCAAACGTGCAAAAATTAAAATTCTACCGATTAATGAATCGGTAGAAGTTTAATTTTTAAAATATAAAAGTTGATGTAACACATTATAATCCCGTGCAAAACGAAATTATATGATATCGTGATATAATAGTATCGTACTTATATTATTTCATATCATTGTACTTACATTATTATTATATTTCTGTACCAATATCTCTTATATGTATGTACATGCTCTTTTTCACTTTTATTTATACTTTTTTTTTATCAACTAAAATAGATATCTTACAGCCTTACTTTTTTTTATCTAATGTAAAAAATTTAAAAAATATAATTCACTTTGTGGGGATAATTTCCAACTTGCATGCAAGATAAGTTTCTTAAGTACGTGGCAATATGACGTGCAGTTTTCAAAACTGTCAAAGATATAAATCGTTAATTCCAGATAACACATAAATTTCTAGAAGATTGCTGAACGATGATAAAACGTACGAATATCTTTTGATTACACACAATCGACGGAAAAATGAATTAAAAGATATCTGCTATATCTGTATTCATGAAGGTTATATATATGTTAAACATATGTTTTTTTTTTATTTTGTTAAAGAAAACTTAAACTTTTTTTCTTTTTTGCCTCAGAAAAGGGAGGAAAATGTCTTGACAAATATTACATAATGGCAGAAAAATGAATATCTACTTATGTATATCATTATGTAAAGTGTAATTTAAATATTATATATAATTACATGTAATTATTAACATCATTACTGTTGTGTAATTTTCTTTAATTCTTCTTCTTCTCTTTCAAAGCTGCTTCAAAGCGTCACATAATAATCCTGTTTACTTCACGCAATGATATACTAATTGCTACAATGCTTATCTTTTATATCACTGTATTCATAGACAAAGTACTGTAGTTATTTTGACGGAACTAAATTCTTTATGCATTTTACAGTGTGCGAACTCATTGCATAATTTATTGTCAATTGATTCAATTTTTTTTTATCTATAGAACTTCTCTATTATTTATTGCGTTGTTAATAAACAAAGAATTATTACTGGACATGCCACTTGAATAAACACCAAACTGAAAAGTCACAGAACGCATCTCGTGTCACTTTAGTAATGTAGACGCATGTAGCGATCATGCAAAACGTCGTCTTAACGGATCGGCTGCGACGCGCGAGATACAATTCAAAACAGGTACATAAAATTCTTGCGCTACGTGAGACGGAAGAAGAAGGAAAAAAGACTCGGCGTGCAGCTAATCGCGTGACGAATTGAACGAGACATAAAACTGAAGAATTAGACCGAAAAATGAAAACTAAACTGCGGCCATAATAAGAAGAAAAACGCGAATTAGATATTTTATAATAAAATTGTATATAACGATCGCGATCGATTTTTCGAAGAAAAATCGCTCTACTCCATCATCAATAGAAAATTATTTGTGTATCAACGATAACGCCAAGATCGAATCGAATTTATTTGAGAATTCATTTTGTTTAAAGTGAGTTAGGGGGATTCAACTGATAATAATAAAATTCTGGAATTGAATAGATTACTGTATGCAAGAGGTATACACTATATATACAAAATATAATACACATATGCACATGTTTTTCAAATTTATCGGTTTTAAATTAAATTTATGTGAAACTACTATATATATGTTGTTATCAAAATTATTTTAGTAAAAGCTAATAAGGATTATATGTGTCTTATAAATTAGAAAGAAAATTTATAGACACAAAATAAAATTTAGTCAAATATTACCATATATACGCACATCTGCTTGTTACGCGTGCGAACGATTGTAATCATTTTGATATAGTAGGTATAGTCTCTTGAGAAAAAGATTGTGTCTTACAAAAAGACATAATTTTCTCTCTCTCTCTCTCTCTCACTTTACACAATGTTACAAAAGACAACGCGTTATATAAGCTGTGACCAATATCTTGACGCTTTTTACTTAAAATAATTTTTAAATAACTTTGACTAATTTTTAAATAAACTTGACTTTAAGCATGAAAGCGATTCGATAACGTAGTAATACGATAAAACTGCGTTAATCTGATACGGTCGATAATCCGTCAATTTAACAGCTTGATCATTATAAGTAATTCTAAATTTGGATAACATAAAGTATGAAGTGCAATGCTTTTTTTTTGTTACTTTCGCTGATCTTTAGAATTGTTTGTTTAGCCGCATTTTGAAAGAAGCCAAAAGAATCTAAGGAGATAAAGATACTGCGTATTATTTGTTATGCTTTGAGTCACGGAAAGACTTGAAAAATCTGAATATAAAATATACTAATAAACACGTGTCTCACGAACTATATTAAACACGTTGATGATATTTGTAAGGAATAAATGCATATTAAAATGAACACGCACCGCGTGTTCATTACTTATTGAAAAATATGCGGTAAACATTGGTGAATAATATATATGGCGCGTAGTACGGCGCGTTGCCGTAACTGAGCAGACGAAACTTTAAAGTTCAAAGGAATATATGTATGTTGATTGAACAGAAAATATATGCATATGTGTTACAGTCCGATGACAGTTTTAAATCGGTCTGAAAGAACTGGTAAAATGTTTTCCGCAATGATTGCCGACGTCCTGTGTGTATTTGTTGTTAAATGTATACGCCAGACTGCTCTCTAAATCATGGAGCATGAAGTTCGAGTAATCGGAAGCTTTCAAGGCTAAACTGTCTAGTTGCTGGCAAGGAAAAAACCATCGGGAAGATGATGCGCAGCTTATCTTGTCGAGACGTGACGAGAGAACGCTATTTCATGGAGAATCATGTTCGAATTTTTGTCCGAAACGTTGCACGTGACGGCTCAAGTTCTCTTCTCGCTAAAAGTGTTCTATTTTCTGATAAAAAAATCACTTAAATCAACTTAAATCTGCTTAAATATCAGGGAAAAGTTACATTGTAAAACATGTTTTAAAACAAAACTTAAAACAATGTACAATACGTATTTTTATATCCTTCACATTTGTTTTTGTTTTTATATTTCGTGTATCAATAATAACGGAGTTTTAAAAACTGACAAGCAAATGTTGTGATTAGATCAGCGTAATTTGTACGATATAAACAGAGAGACATTTCTCGCCGACGTAAGGTTTGCTTTGATTAGTGGATTATATTCCGCTTGGACTCCTTTTTCGACACTGTCACATGACGTAATAATGTGTTTAGTCTGCTGAATGTTTTAGACTTCGTGATATTTAGAGAAGTGTGATGGTGTGCGAGCGTCTGCTTCTCTACACAACGGGAAGAAAAAGATGAATATCGTCTAGAAAAAATTTTTAGCCTGCGGCGCTAATGCGATATTATACAATCTTACGAAATAGTCGAAATATTAATAAGAACTTTCTGTCTATACCGCAAACGAGCTTCCCGTTTTTTTTATTTTTTTTTTTTTTTAATAGTCATAAATCAATTTACCAGTAATCTAATCCAACATTATTACGTTTTCCTGACGCATATTTCCACCGCTCCGCTTAGTCGATCGCAAACCCAAACTACTTGTACAACAGATCCTTTTTTTTTAATTACTGATAGAGTTACAACGCGGCCTTGATAACTCTATAATAGAAAATTATTCTATTTTCTACGTACATGTGGCGCGTAGCTGACCGAGCCAACTTTAGATTTCTTTGGCACCGCGCCAAAAGTCAAATGCGAATACCCATATCGCATATGTCGTACATGACGGGACGTGAGCTATCGTCGGATTTTCCGTTGCTGTTATTTATCGAGATCGCTCGAGTGGTTGCGTCTGACATAGAGGAAGACGCTTCGAAGATCCATTCATTGTGCGAACAAACGTCGAGCAAATGTCACGATTCTCCCAGACGAATCCGACGCGCGGAAATGCGGACTCGTTGCCTCGCCCGCGGAAATAGTATCTAACCGCTGATCCACGCCTGATATTGGACACACGAGAGAGCGCAGGAAAATTAAAGATGCCGCAGAAATTCCCCGTCGTCCTTCTCCTACGTCGCCCTATACACATCTCGCGTCGTAGAGTCCTCACCGGTTTCAAACGTCTCGTCTGAAACGACTCGTCAACATCCACATCACGCCATTTCTTATCGCCTCCATTGGACTCGAAAAACAACAGCATCGAATTTAACCTTTTACTAGAGTAGTAACGCGTGTACACGACTCCGACCAGCTATTATTCAAGTGCCGATGGAATCCAAATTTCGAGAAGAGAGATGACAGCTTTACTGCCATGTTTTAGTTTTATTATTGTATAAATTATGTGATATATATACGTAGGTATATAATATATAATTTATGGATTGTAAGATATAGAAGCATAATAATGTGGAAGGTCGTTCAGTTTATTATGCTCGAAGAAACGCACCGTCTGTGATCGAGACGTTGTAAATCGTAGACATAATTAAACACGACGACGGAAATCGGTTGTCGCGTACGCGGCATAATTTGTGATTAGGCACTTAATCATTATGCGATTTAACCACAGACGGAGCCCTCTACTACATGCCTGCGCGTACGCTTCCTTCCTCGTGTTCTCGTATTTCTTCTTTACTCCCGTTTCGTTGGAATGTCGCGCGTCCGATTCATCCGTCGCAGCACGCGACACCCTTCGGCGGCTGCACGGATCGTGTTCCACCTTGTAACTCTTCTACGTCACTTCCGATATCCGTCTGCTTCCCCTAATTTCCTTGTGTTACATGCTACACTTCCGTTCAAAAGAATACAAGTCCCATTCAATGTATCATTTCATCTTCATTTTCGAAACAGTCAGTCTCTTTACATCTATTTTAATAATAACATTTTAATTTTTTACAAATATTTATTATTAATTATGTCAAAATTAGGATTGTGTTTTACATGTGCTTTAGATTATAATGTGCAAAGAAGCTTTTTTTTTTTTATTTTATTTTGTTGAATTGAGAATATCGGATTTATGAGACTGTGGTTTATAGATTCTTTGATTTAATAAAAAGTGCGGTCGAAAGAAGAGTTTCCGTTCTCTCAGGTTAGAAAGTTTATAAAAAAAGTGCGTCTCTCTCTCTCGCATTCCGGTCTGAGAGTGTTCGTCTATGTCGGGGAACGAGCGCAGAATATCGAAAAGTCGAAAGGCTCGAACGGATGAACAAACGGGGATATATAAAGAAGAGAAGACAGAGGGAAATTTCTCTTCTCCTGGACGATTTGCGTGTTTCCTATAGGCGGGTATTGGTTTTAAAATGACTGTCTGGTCGGAGAAGAGACGATTGCGTTGCGCGCCTACGCGTGGGTGCGAGCGCGCGCGGATTGCGCAATCCACTCCGAAATTCAAATCCCGATTCCACGAAGCGATCGAAGAATCGGGAAGGCGGACCGAGAAGCGTAGTATCTCCTGACGGATCCCGAGAAGAGAGACCTTATCTTGATTGCCGTCTGTGCCTCCGTTCTCCTTCTCTCGCGGCCCCGACGTGTCGGCCAGCGAAGAGACCATGCAAATTGCGCGATTTCCATTTCTTTTTCGTTCTGTTTCTCCATCTGCCCCCGCCTCTCTCGCCCCGTTTACCCCGTCGTACAATCGTCTCTGCGGATCCGATCGGTCGCCGGTCCAGGCGATCAAGCGCGTCGGTGGAATGTTTTTTTTTACAATTCCGATCGGGGGAAACGAGCGTAAGGCGGAATAATTTGGCGCGCGTGGGCAGCGCGTCTTAAATTCTCACTTGGATGTCTCCCTGAAGGGGAGAGCGCAGACGAGAAAAGGCCCCAAAGGAAAGACCTCTCTTCTCGTCTGACTCTATCATTAAGGAAGGCGTATCTCGGATGCACTGCCCTGCGACTCGATGCCAGGTGAGACCCCACGTTCCTCGATATTTACGCGCCGGTTTTTCTGCGGATCTCCTCTCTCGTTGCTCCTTCTCTCTCCACTGTTGTTGTCCGGCATTGCCATCGCACAACCGACGTCTCGCATATTATCCTCCCCCCAGCTATGAAAACAATTCTGAGAAATACCGACGGGCGATGCAAATGTCGGTTGTTATGCTCGAGTTCCGGCGAAAAACCTGCCCTGACATCCACTGACTTTTCTTTCTTTTTTCTTTTTTTTTTTTTGTTTTCTAAAATAAACAGATCCGCGCACTTGATCTACAGACTGCACTACGTTCAACCGACACGTACGCTCTCGCGCGCGAGAGCCGAAATTCTGCGACGTTCGCGAATTAATTGATGAGAGAGGAGACCGCGACTAATTTCCAAAGACAGCGGATTCCTTCACGTCCACGTCGCGGAGCAACACGAGTAGAATCGACGCGTCGCATTGAGTCGAGAACTCGTACTCCGATGTCTCTCTACGCGCTTCCGTCGTGATCATCCCCCATGGATGCACAAACAAGCAGGCGTAAAGGGACTTGACGCCGCTGACAAGGACGACGCGCAATGCGCGTTACGAGTTAGTGTGCGAAGTACTAATTTAACTTGGGCGAGGCCCCGCGCGTTATTTATTTTGGTACGTCTAGACGCCAGATTGTCTGTTCGCATGTCCGATCCACGACGGAGAATTCGGTGATGACGTCAGACGGCCGTTGCATCGTCGTCGTTACCGCTGTCGCGCCGTTCACTCGCACGCGGGATCAAATTGCATCGTGTGTCTCTCCTTCGCTCTCTCACCCTATAACCCTCAGACGGACGCGCTGTGCGCAGTTAAGCCCGCGTGTCTGCACGCCCGCGCGTGATCGCACGTGGGTACTTTATGTACCCGACGTGTCTTCCGAGTCTGAGGGGCCGGTTTCATCGACGTCGCGTAACTTTAACCTTAGTTTAACACTCATCTTTTGTCCCTCTCTCTCTCTCTCTCTCTTCCTCTCCAGAAGTGAAGCGTAACCTGACTGTATGGTTTAGTCAATTCATTATGTTTTCGCACTTGAGACTAGAGCTAGAAATAGCTGGAGTGTGTTTCACTAACGTTGCGTTTAATTTTAAACGCGGTTAGAGAAGACGATTTTCTTTCTCTCGTTCCCGTCTCGTGATCTCTAATTCTAGTTTCTAATTTGAGAAAGAAGAAACACGCAGGAGAAACCGAAATCGTGAGATTACCATGTTTCTCAATTCTCTCAACGGAATGTTATGAACTGTCGCGTATGAGGAAAACAACTTATCCTTGACTGTATCTTTCGTCAGATAAAATTTAAACTGGAATGTGATGGATCAACTTGATGCTTACAAACATATTTAGAAAGGGCACATTCAGTTTGCAGAAGTCACACGTACGTAATTTAAACGCACGCCGTGTACATGCGAAGTGTGGCATAAAGTATAAGAAAAGTGTGTGTGTTCGGGGACACCGTAATACACTTCCTTCGAATACACGTGGCCCCCCACCAAACACGTCGGCCGGACTCGGTTCGGACAGGGGTGAATAAGTGGTTACGTCGTTGGTCTCGATTCATCGATTTGTTTACCGGCGAGTCTTCTGTTTTTCTTTCTCTCTTTTTACGCTCGTCATTGACGGTCCCACGAATCGATTTGGGAACGATGTATTGCGTTACCTTTTCAAATATATTTTATGACTGTCGCGACGCTTTATTTTGAAATGCAAAAGAATAATTTCTACAAGAATTATTTTTCACTTTAAAATGTACGCGATATATATTTTTTGGTATTGTTTTAAAATATTGTTCTTGAAAAGTTTTAATTTAAATAAAAATAGCATTCTCCGGATAATGCCAGACCGAATCAGCCTAAATTTCTGATGCGATTGCGTTACAGCGATTGAGTTGGAACGCAATTTATCTTACACATATATTTTAATACAGTCGTCTGACAACCGCGCAACAATTAATATTTATAGAAATACATTACGAAAGTTGCGTTATGTTTACTAGAAAACTTATATAAAAAAAGAAATCCACACAATAATAAAAAACGTGAGAGAGTATATTAACAAATCACCGAGCTCATTAAACCGACGTTTTGTCTAGCCTATGCATATTTCATTTCGAACTATTATATATTTCATTTACTAAATAGCTTCTTATATTGGATAATGAAGCGGAATCGAGGTTCCACGCATTTCCACACGTGGCAACAATTTTTTTTTTTTTTTTTTTTTTTTGTTATCTTCAGATTCATGCCGTCGGCGTGTGTTGGCATGTATCGCAGTTTTACGCACTCGCGCGGATCGGCTGCATTTATTAAAAGCGATACATTATGATTCAAAGATCATATCTTTCGATTCGTCTAGACAGCGGAGAGGGAGACACCCTATAAAGTCGCACGTGGCTGCTCCTGAAACGACTATCCGAATACGACGAGTCTTCTTGTTGTACATTTCTCTGGTACAGGTCTCTCGCGCGAGCATTCTCGCCGTACATTCCTGTGTGACTGCATCTCTGTTTTTTTTTCTTCTTCAACTTCACATTTCGTCGCAAACGTTAAACCTGAAGCCGCTCAATCAGAAATACTTTGTCTCGCTGACCGACACTTCGTGGAAACCGACGAATGAACGAAAAGAAAAGAAGAGACTTCTCTCTCTCTCTTTCGTTTTTCGTTTCTCTTCTTCGTACGGTTCTTCTCGTTTCTCAAGTAAGTAGCGAAGTACCTAAAAAGACATCACTGCGTGATCGCACGGCAGAAGATTGAAATCGATTTTTTGGTAGCGAAAGTCCGGCGTGGAGTGTCAATTGCATTCGCGGTGAAAGGAGGAAAAAAGTAGATAATATCTACCTGCAAGAAGACTGCAGACGTTTGTAAGTAGATTCTCTGGGGGGGGGGAGACCACGTGAGTAACTCGTACGATCGAAATACAAAGCCGACAATTCCGCAACAAGCTTCGCGAAATTCAATGCGACCAGTACAGATATAAGCGCGACGCGCGAACGAAACGAGATCGGGACAATCGCGGGAATCTGGTCAGCGGACCAGCTCGATTCGGCACGATTCCCGGGTAATCATCATCGGGAGGCAGATTCGCGGCGAAGAGGAAGAATATAAAGAAGAGAACGAAAAAGAAAGAGGAAACGGTGACGGAGCAAAGGGGGCGGAAGAAGAAGGAGGTGAAACGTCGCGAGGAGAGAAAAGGCTGTCCTCCGCGGGATTTCGGTGCGCGAGGAAAAGGGGTTACCCGAGAGAGAGAGAAAGAGAGACAGTGGGAGAAAGATAGCACGAACGCGAGTAGGAGAAAGACAGAGAGAGAAAGAGAGAGAAGGATAGAAGGGGGAGGAGAGGGAAGAAAAAAGGAGTCATCGTAGTAACACCGGCGCGTCTCCTCTCGCGGCTTCGTCGTTAGACAGAAATGTGAGTAGACAGAATTATGTCTGTGAGCTGGCCAGCACCACGGCTCAGTTGAGACTTACTGCTCAGAGCGTGCACACGCATACTACGAATCCTTCCTACTTACGCACCTCGAGCCTTCCTCGTGCGATTAGAACTTAGTCTACGACTCGCCGGCAGAACCAATCACGGTCCAGTTCGCTAACACGCCTCCGTACGAAACGGTTTCCTCTTCTTCACGTGCTTTGACGTGCTTGCAGAGAGTTGCCCCATTCGTAGAAGCGCCGCGGCTTAAAGAGTGTGACGAGGTGGCACGCGGAGCCAAGCGCTAATCGAGGTGACACGTTCTCGAGAACGATTTCGATCAAAATTCGAAGAAGATTCAAGGAGAAGAGATTCGCGGTTCCTCATTTTCCGCAGTGATAGATTGTAGAATTGACACGAACGATATTCAAATCGATAACGGAGACTGAAAAAAACGCGACTTATCAGCTTTGAAGATTCGAAGGAGGGTGAGAAAAGGTCGGAACAAAAAATTCGGAGATTATTCTCGCGAAAGTTTTGAAGCTCGCTTTTTTTTAGGAATTACTCAAAAATTACACGCACACACAGATTGAAAATAATTTCTAAAAACACAGTCGAGCATTCCAAGTTATTTCATCCTCTGCGACTTCAAACGTATTACAAGCGTATATTAAGCTTCTCGGACAAATTTCATTATCTGCGATAAGATGGACATTATGAAGTCTTTCGTGTTTCTTTTATTGATGGTCTTCGCTACCAACGCATCATCTCATCGTCATCATCATCGTCATCATGGTTATTATCCGGAACACAGACAAGAAGATAGCCACGTTGATTTTGTCGAACGAGAGACCGATGTCGGAAGTAAGAACGTCGCAGACGTTCAAACTGAATCGTCGGAAACAAATAAAAAACATTCGGAAAACTTGAATAATGTCGAAGCACTTCCCTTCAGCCCGCGGAGACTTGAGAGGATGTTGGAAAAAGCGATCTTAAGGGTAATCACGGGTGATCTCGGCGCGGCCGAGATGTTGATGCTGAAGAGCTTGAATTACACTCCCGAGCAAGTGCACGTGATTCGCCAGCGAGAATTCGAACGCAAACGGAAGGACGAGGAACTAAGAAAAAGAGTTGAGTCCGGGAAGAGATTCTACAATGAAAATCTGTACGGAAATAAGGCGAATAATTGGAATTCAATGGAAGTTCCCGATTCGACTTCCCGCAACGACCCCGACGATGATAATTCGGCAAACGAGAAAAGGAAAAATCAATATAACGACAAGGATTTTGATTTCGAAAAATACAATCGCCAGGCGGTGATCGATTATGAGGATCGAGCATCCAAGTACAATCCGCAGCATTCGTGGTCCGAAACGAATTTTGATTACGAGGACGAGTCGCGAAATTCTGGAGAACGAGACTCCATGGAACCTCATGTAATCTTCAAAATCCCTTATGACGATTCTGAATTCGACTCCAGCTCCGACGAGAGACCGTCGAAAGTTGAACCGAAACATCGCGCTCCCTCGACCTTGAGACAAACGACTGCCAAGAACGTTGCTAACTCCTTTCACGCTTCGTCATTGTCTTCTTCTTCTTCTTCGTCCGCTTCTTCTGTAGCTACTGGGCACCCTCCACTTCCCGTAGTGTACCAGCTGGGCAAAGACTCTAGGTCCAATTATGCCAGGAAAGGACGTTCCTTCAGCACGACTTCAGAACCTGAGACTCCAGAACCCGTTGATACCGCGAACGCGATGTCCAGCACGACGGAGAATACAGTCAGCAAGAAGACCAGCGAGTACGAGGGGCTGGAATGGGTTGAAGATGATGTCTACAGGGTTATACCGGAGTTCGAAGATTTGCAGATATACGCCGATGAGAACGAGACGTCGGATTACGAGGGGCAGAATCCAGATAGCAATGATACCGACACGTCGGGATATCAGAACGATGATCCAGACTCGGTGAAACTTTACGGCATGAACGTGTCCAATGAGAACGCATCGCAGGCCAATCAATCCGCCTATCAGCAAATAATGATTGCTCATCATCGAGAGTAAGTTGAAATAAAAGAACAAATCTTCGTAGTATGAGGAAAAGTGAATCACAAAGAAAAGAGTAACTTGACAATATCAAGTCGCGATTGTCGTGAAAGAAAAGTATATTGATTTTCAAGTAATCGGTTTTTTTTAAAGATTACACACTTTTCCTCGTACCGAATCGTAATTGTAAGTTACAATTCTATATTAATGTTGTTTATCACGCGCTCTCTCCGCTTGGCAAATGCAAATCTAGTATCTACAACATGCTTTTTGTATCTTCTAGAGAAAACGTAACTTCAAGCTTCGACAGGTAAGCCTCCATGGAGGCCTTTAGGTAAGGCGTTCGGTGTGCCGTGCAATTTTTTCCTCTTGTTATTTTTGAATGCGCTTTTTTTAACACTCTCTTCGCTTGCGCATTATAGTTCTATTCTCGTATTTTGCATGAAATGTGTTATGTCGCGGATGCAACAAAGTTAGCAATAATGTTTTCATTCGAAAAGAAATTATCTACACATGTGTTTTGCTACTAACATGTAATTTGCCTGTGATTTTTACGACATTTGGCTATATATATTTTATAGCTTATACACGAGCCAATTTTGCGTTTCTCGGCAGTTTCGACCGAGAGCCAAGAAATTGCGAAAATTATTCGCGCATGTTGATCTCGCGGTATTTACGTTTCATAGATTTCTACGTCGCACTCGAGATCTTTTGCTCTTTATTATGATATGCTTTTGTTACACAAATCTTCATTAGCGCGTGCGCAATCTAAGAAAAATCTTAAAAGAGAGATAATGATTTGACGCGTCAGAAAGTTTGCTTCGAGAGTTTTACGTAATCTCGTTTGTTGAAACACATAATTTTTCCGTTTTGCTACGTATTCGTTCATTACACACATAGCACGCGCGTGGAATGTGGTGGAAATTGATTTGTAGATTCTCGATGTAACGCACAAGGCGAGTTTGCCGACGTTGTCGGACCGGCATTAGCGTTCTCAGCGAAACGTTGCCCTCGTCACGTAAAAATATCTCGATGAACAGATAAAAGTATCGCGGAGTCGAGGAGAAGCGAAGAAAAACTTAGCAAAGCGTCAGGAAAATTTTGCGTTTTGTAATTTTCGCTCGTGCGCGGAGGCGAATTTTTTCTTCGTGCAATTTTTATTTGTTCTTTTTATACAGAGCATATCTGACGACGAAGGGATATTTCCTTGTTGTTTCGCAAATAATTGTATATTCTCGTAAAATCTAAACAACAGCAAAAAAAAAAAAAAAGAAATAATTGTTATCTTCTCTGTAAAAAAGAATCGATATCATATTCGTAGCTCGCGGAATATTCTGTATCAGCCGCGACGTGCACGCTAATCGGAATAATCATTTCGTAAAGGGACAAGTCCGCAGGGCGATAAAGTCTGCGCGAGGGACAGGTTTAGGACAGTGCTCAGCTAGGAAGGATACGCGGTGGAAATTCCGCTGCGGTCTCTATGTTTTTAAATCGCTCTCTCCCGCTTCCCCGACGACTGCTCGCAGCCCCACTCGTGTGTGAGTGCGCGGGCGTTTCTTTTATTTTATTAAGTCTAGACGCGTAAAATGCATTCGTGCCGGCACTGGCGTAGCCCGTCTCGAGAGTCCTCCGAGCGCGTGCTGTTGCCGATGCATTCGTGCATCGCTCGCACGATCGTGAGCGCGGTTGCATCGTCGGGAATCCGCCGGATATTATCCACCACGCTTTACACGGCGTCTGCTTTATTTCTAATCCGCACTCTCATCTTCATTCTCGATTCACGCGAGGGAACGAATTTATCTCTTCAAAGTAAATTAGTAAATTAGTTTACATCGCGACACTTCAAAGATTTATCGTTTTGATCCGCGTCTTTGACTCGTGTTTTCCGATGACAAAAATGTGACTGTTGTCTTGTAAATCTTTCTCGTTTTTTAATTGCTTCGCGGCCACTGATTCCCTAGATTGCGCGATAAGCGAACGCCGGGCGGTTGATCTAAATGATGACGGGGAAACGGAGAGGGGGAGGATGTCATGTCTGGGCATCTGGACGAGCCTCTTTCGCGACGAGAAGCACAATAGGAGTGAGAAGCGCGCGCGACGAATGCCGCCCGCGCAATTTCATGCCTCGAGATACCGAGTTGAGCACCCCCGTAATCGCCGGGTGTCTAGTCGGGCTGCAGTTAGAGAACTCTCTTACGAGGTTACGTAACACATTTCAATTTAATGCGTTGACCTTGTCTATGCGTCTCTCTTCCTATGTCGACGAAGACGGAGCGACAGTGCGCGCGACGGAGAGAGAGGAGGAAGTTTTCGCCGGTGATCCCCACGGACCCTCCACTTCTATCTCTCTCTTTTGCTCTCCCTTTCTCTCTCTCCTTCTCTCTCTCTCTCTCTCTCTCTCTCTCTCTCTCTTTCTCTTTCTTTCCCCTCTGTCCCCTTGTTCTGCATCTCGCCGCTACCAGCACCGCCGCCGCCGCCGCCGTCGCACCGCCAGACGGTGCAATGTGCATTTTTACGGACGGCCCAATCAGGCCGCCGCGCCGGTTACACGTCGTCGGCCTATCGCGTCTCGCAAGGAACCGTTTCTTCACTATTCTTTCTCTCCATTTCTCTCTTTTTTCCCATTCGACTCTTTTTTCTTAAACTCTAACAGACATTCCGGGGCTCGAGCATTAAAATTTTCACCGTCGCGCCGATTGCGCTCTTTCTCTCTCTCTCTCTCTTTTCTTTTTTTCTTTCTTCCTTTCTCTTTTTCTTCTTTTTTTCCTCTCTCGTTTCCCTGTCTTCTAATTTCCAAAGCTAATGACGGACACGGCGACTCCCGGTTCGTGCTCCAATGAATTTCATTATCGCGACACCCGGCGCGATCACGAAACGAAGCGAAGACCAAGGATTCACCGCGTCGGATTTCTCATGATGCAACGGCCTCCAGACTCTTCAGGTTTCTTCCCTTTTCCAGACGGCGGACAGACGTGGCACGTACTAGTCGACGCGGAACGCGTGACTTGGCCGCAATTAGATTAACGAGCATGCCTAGAATCGAACACAAAGCGGCGTGGTACCTATGTCATAGATCGGTTTTCGCAGAAGAGCGCCAATATCTCTCTCCTCAGCTATTTTTTTCAAAAGACAGGCCGTTCATTTTTCGGCGACCTAAATTAGCAATTATTATTATGCGAATTCGCAACTATTATTATGCCTTGGATACCTGTTTGTACAGTCAAAAGAAATCCATAAAGTTTAAGGACGGATTTAATTGATCCCTGTCATATTTATGGGTCTTTCGAAAAATATGGACTAAAAATAGGTTTTACGCGTGAGACCTAAAAATTCAAGGAAATGCGATTAGGGAGACGAAGGAAACCTGTGCCTGTTTCTTTTTGCATGATTCCCTCTTGATTTTCCCTCTCTTCTCCGTCTATTCCCCCGCCTCCCGCATCGCTTCTTCTTTTCTTCTCTTTTCCGCCATTCAGGGAAATACATTCTTCTGGTTGGCGCTCGGGCAGCCAACGAGGTCGTTGACGTGGAGGCTGCGCTGAAATCTCCCGAGTGGGCGTCGCGAACACGGCGGTCCTTGTCGATGACGTAGAGAAATGACACTCATCCTTCTTCTCCTTTTGTCCCGTCGTGTGTCTCGCTTCTTTATCCTATTTTGCTAGAGTCGCCGATAAGAAATGTCTGAGAAATTTATTATGCAATCTGGCGCGCGGCGGCGCGCTCCGATCGTCGCAGACACGTCTTTCGAAATGCGACAGTCACCGCTGTCGGCTCTCCTTGATGAAAGTCCGAGAAGGCCGTCTGGGCTCCCGACCCGCGTGTGTAAACAACTTCTTGTCCTAGTATCGACAAAAAATATGAGACCGCAATTTCACATCGGTTGTGGACGCGAAATCCAAAATTAGAGTGGCACCGAATAAAGACAGACACGAATCGAGTCGCGTCAGAGAAAGGCGTGAAATTCACGCTAACGACCGACGACGTTCAGCGCCGACGAAAAAAATCAGTGGTAGGCCGCCGAGGTAGGAGATAGGATGCAAATGAGACCTGGCCCGAGACGTCCTGGGAGTGGACTTTAAGATTCGAGACGTGGCCTTAAAAAGTTGAAGTTCCGCCGCAACCAGACAGAAAGTCGAGGTGATTGGGGTGCCGGTGTATCCGCCGACTGTCTAGCCGCTGTCTGCTACATGTAATAAATGCCTCCGAGCCGTACCGTGCCTCTGTAGGTCACTGACCATCGTCCATTGGCCCGCGTCGGCACCCGGAAGAGTCCGCATGGGAACCTGAGGTGAAAATTCTCGAGCCGGCAGACGCGCCGCTGCATTAGGTTTTATGAGGAAACGATCCTTTCTCGATCGCGTTACGAAACTACGCGGCCGAGAATTTTTACCTAAAGCATATTGAAGAATATTTAAAAAACATTTTAAACAATGACTGAAACAGAGAATTTTGGAAATCTTTTTATAAAATTTTTTTATAAATCTTTTTACTAATGTATATGTTTATTTCTTTCTTTCTTTATTTATTTAAGGTAAAGCTGCTTTTACAGATCTTTCAAAATTGCTTGGCACAAAAACTTTTATATTGTTGCTTACAAAATAGAGAAATTATTTACGACATCCTAATTCAAATTTCCGCTTTATCGAGTTTGCCTTGAACGATAATACTTTAATAAGCGATGCAAGAGATATATTAACACAAAGAAAAAACTATTTTGATAACACTATTTTGCTGAAGTTGTGAGATCGCTTTATATACAGAATATATGTTTTTGCTTATTCATTTCTGCGGTAACAGCTTACCGCTTCTGCGGACACGAGACGTGTAATTCGTTTTACGCTGCGTGTAACCTAATAAACTTTGATTTGTCTTTGCAGTCAGGGTCAGAAGGCGATCGAAGATATTAAAACAAAAATCCTCGTAATAACGGGGCGACTTAATCACAGCACCAACACCAACCAAGTTCAACGTGAGAGACTCACTATGTTTTTGCCTACATGTAAGTAGCTTACTAACTCGATGATCGTATAATAAAAGCTCACATATATTCTACACGTTATTTAAAATAAAAAGTTATATATGTATGTACGTATGTATATATATATATATATATATTATATTGCTTTTAACGAAACGTGTACGATGTTGTTGCAGGTCAGATACCCCGAAACACAGATTCCGAAGCGTGGACGGATCAATTTTCGATGAATATGCATTTTCAATTGAATCTGACTTCTGTCGATCATATTGCCGCCGCGAAATTGCGTATCTACAAACTGCCGCAGGACAATATTACATCTTCCGTGGACGAGGACGAGGTCGACGAGAAGAAAATCAGAATATCCGTTTACTATTACACGAAAGCGCTGAAGAAACATCGACGTAAGTGTTCAGTAATTTACTCAGGATTATCAAATTCACGCGCGAAATATTTCGAGAATTTAGAGAATTGCGATCTTCGCAGCAAAGAAACGGCTGATGGACTCCGTCGTGACGCCGCTTACGGCCCACGGCACTCATCTCGCGCTGGATGTCAGGCAAGGTTTGAGATTCTGGCAACTGAACTCGCAGGATTCACAAGGCAACAGCAACAATCACGGCCTGGTGGTTCAGATAGAGGATCAGGACGGAAGGCCATTGAAAACGGCCGAATATATACAGCAACCTTCTTGCGAGAATCGCGATTCGGATCAGAAGGCATGTGAGTGTGTGATCTAACAATACTAACTTACGTTTAAGTCGTTTGGGCCTTGATACGTTTTGGCGTGAGGACTAATGCGTGCAGTAATATAACAAAACAAGAATGTGAACATTGACGTTCTGCATAGAGATTATATAGACATTTTGAAGTGTATACACAAGCTTAAATTGTTGATATTGCCAAGTGTTAATGTTAAATTGTTAAATTACTTACCGAACGCACGTTTACGTGCTTCCTTAGAAAAAAAAAAAAAAAAAAAACAAGAAAGTCACTTTTTTGCAAAAACTTGATATTTCTGCGAATGTGTGTGTATTTTTTATTAATCTTTAGTTGTAAGTAATTTAATAGTTCTGTATACTTTTATCTGAAAATTTTATTGTTTTTCTTTTCCACAGTCCAACGCGTGCCTGCACTTTTCATCCGAGCCTGCACTACTTACGTTCGCATCGTAAACAACGAAAAAGTCACGTACGTGAATTGCAGGCACTAGAAGTGGCAAAACGAGATCAGACCACGAGGCGATGCAATTTGTTTCGGAATATGTAAAACAAAAACCGACTTAAACTACATTGTGATCGTGATCGTTTTGTGACACTTGCTAATTAGAAGACGAAGACACGTGCGAGTTTAGTATATAAATTTAAAATTGTTTAGAGAAGTGACTACTCAAAAATATTATTTAAAAATAAGTCCTAGGTAATAATTTTTAGACATTAAGAAGTTTCATATCTTACTGAGAAAGTAAAGACCTTAAGAATTGCATGATACCGAACAGATAATCGCAGGATTTGGCTTAAAACGGACAGGAATAGCTTTTATTTGCTGTGCAAACAGATATGATTCTAACAAATTCTCTCAATAGACTGTTAGTGCTATTAACTTAAGAATGAATTATTTAAATATAATAAAATAAAGTAAGCTCCATATAATTATTGTACATTAAAGTAAAACCCATTTTCTCTTTAAATATCGCATCATAGTGTGTATATATGACTAGTGTAAAATAACATATCGCTGACTTATTCATTCGTCCACACATCAACATGCTCATGACTGATATAGCCAAATGTAAAAGAGTTTCGGGGATCATATATAGATATTTATATGCTAAGTATAGTTAGATTATACATATATAAGTAAGAGACACCCGGAGTTTTCCGAATTCGATCGGATAAATTCGTATAAAATGCGTTGTTCTCTGCAAAAAAAAAAAAAACTATTGTTGTTGCAGAAATAATATCCATATATTTTGGATGTCTGAAAAATTTCATCCGATTTCTTACGATACTTACAACGTACGTGACGAAAGAGACATAAGTGTTGATGTCTCTCCTGCGGTGTACATATAATGTATATTTCTATGTCATGCAAAAAAATAAATTTACTTGAAATAAGATTTCATAAATTATAATTATTCCTTTTCCTCTCCAATAATTTTTCAAGACGCTGTATAGTGATCGAGGGAAAAAGAGATGTAACAAATATTTTATAAAACATATTTTTTATTCAAAAAACTTCATATTTATAAAGGAAAACACAAAGTTTAGATTAAATTGATATATGAATTTTATCAATTATATTAATTAAAAAAAGGGTGTAGTACCTTCTTTATTTATTAATGTAATTTATAGATTACTATATAGTACTATAGTAATTGAATAATTACATTATCCAATTATTATGTTTACATTAGTAATTGGATAATAATTACATTAATCTATAACAAAAGAGAGAACATAAAAATATCTGTACAGATGTTTCAGTGAGATATAAAAAGACTTAAGCAATCCATGAGCCACTTGGATTAAAATGCAGTTAATAATGAACATAATGTATCCAAGTTCGAAGTGTATAATGATATATATTTAATAATTTATTGAAATAAACCATATGGTTTGCTAGTAAATATAAATTCCTTCGAAAAAGTCAAATGCATTTTATCAGTAGAAATAAAAAATCCTTACACTCGTGTGCAATATAACCATTATTTACGTAATTTTCATTATAATAATTTATTTGTATTTTTTTTCAAGCTCACAGTTCTTACGCATAAAATGGTTTTCGTCTGCAGAGAATAATCTTGCAGAACACAACTTTACCGATAACTAGTTTCATATTCTGGTTTTCTCCCCGATATTGTTGACGCGTAAATGTAAATTTCTTTTTTAGTAAAAGATTTTATCCCAACACATGGAAGCAGTTACTTAATAATCTATCGAGTTATTTGATTACGGGATTTTTTTTAGCCAAGTTGACTCTTGGAATTGGTCAAATATTGTCGATTGTGCTGCAGTCTATAAGAAATATCCTTCGTGACACCTAGCTGTCTCGATCTGTCTCGAAGGAGTCTAAGGTATCGTTGCTAGATGAATGCGCGAGGTCACTCAACTCGTCCAGGTGCTTCTGCCGCTTCCTGACGTTCCAATGAAGGCATTCGGCGAGAGAATCGAACCAATCCGTCATTTGATCGGCCGCGCAGATACTAGGCACCGGATATATAGAAGTGGTTACGCTCAAGCTGAAAATATTACAAGTTTTCTTTCAACAATCGTACTAAAATCGTACTTGAATTTATATATAAATATGGGTATTATTTTGCAACAAAATAATTCATACGTGCAAAATTTATTTGCTTTCCAGTACTTCATAGTTTCTTTTCTACAGAGCAAACTTTTAATTGAAAAAATACTATAAAATACTATAACATATTATAAAAATACTATATAAAATACCATAAACAATACTATAAAAAATATTATATTTTATTATAACAGTTAATTTATGATAGTAGATTTTTATATACTATAAAAAAATAAATATTTTTATAATGATCTGTGTCACAGAAAACAAACTATGTAGTCCCAGATACGTAAAATTATATCGTAAATATGAATAATAAAACCAAGTACCGTCACCCTGCCAACAGCCAACGTCTCCCTTGAGATAAATGGTCTAACATGAATAGTCTGACATGAAGAGTTTTAAGAAATATACATACACAATATAGCGACAAGAATATAAGCAAATGTGTGATAGAAGAATATGAAATCTTCAGTAGAATGTATAAATTTCAAAATGCAATTGATGCGTAACAAATAAAAATGCGATGAATAATATTGCAAAATGTAAAGCGAAAGTAATTAGAAAACAAAATTTAAAAGGTTCGGTGATTAAATGAGTAAAATGGATATATCACTTCGTATCTTTTATAAATATAAAATTCGAAATGTGAAAAACACACACATAAACGGAAATGTTTTTAAAAAAAAAAAGAATCTATAAAAAATCGCATAATGATAGCAATGAAGTACAGACAGAGAGAAAGGTAAAATGACGCTTTTTACGAAAGCAGGACAGACCTGTCACCGGCACGCAGCTCTTGCTGATTATTACCGCCGTCAAAGGAGACGTAGGCTACGTTGCGGGCATTGCAGTTCGCCATTATCTGAAATAAGTGTAGAAAGACACACGATTAGACGGCGCTGCGGAGCGTTTCAATTTTACCTGTCACCGTGGAAGAGCTCCTGCCTATTTCTACCGTCGAAGGACACCCACGACGTATTCCTGCTGTCGGGTGAAATCGAAATCTGAAGTGGAAAAGACAAGACAGTGTTGTGTTAATTATCGACAGCTACAGCGCTACCGTCCTGTTTTAACTTTGAAAAAAAAGCGTTAATTTCTTGGGTCTAATTATCTTCATCAAAACCTGCTGTTTACTGACACGCATAACAATTTTTTTTTAAAAAGAACGTTATTAAGAACTTCAAATTTGTATAAGATGATTTAAAAGCGTAAATTTTTTTATGAAAATAAGCGTGTATTTTTTTAGACTAAGTTTGTATGTAATCCAACAGTCTGAAATTAAAATTGTTAAGGCAGCACACGGTGTCTGGGAATGGCATTTGTTAGAAACTTTCCTTTTAAACATAAGCTATAGATCTTGAAATGAAAAAAACTTTCTTTCATTTACATGGAAATGTTTTTATCTCTTTATACTAATTCACTGAAAATCTTAATAAAAGGAATTTGTGTTTTATAAGCACGAGCTATTTTTTGTTAATCAAAAAATATAAGTCCAGTCACAAAAGGGTGGAAAAGAAATGTGCCATTAGCGCGATTCTTGGTCAAATAGTTTTAAAGCACTACCTTGAGCTCGACCCCGGCAGGTACGACGATCGGCCTGAAGGACAAGGAGTGAGGACAGATCGGTGTAATCATGATGGCTGGAACCGAAGGATGAATCATGCTGGCTCCAGCGGCAACAGCGTAGGCAGTCGACCCAGTCGGCGTGCTTACGATTAAGCCGTCACCCTGGACATTCGTTACGTGCTTCCCGTCGATGAACAAGTCAATGTTTGATAGGTAAGGGGAGGGTCCCCGATCAACCACAACCTCGTTCAACACTTGGATATTTGTACGTGTTTCTGGCTGTTCTTCGTTCTTCCGCACGATGGTACACATCAGGCGGCTCCGTAAGGTCAAGGCCGCATGTCCTGGAATCGAAAACATTATTGATAAACAAAAAATAGAATGAAAAAAATTCTGCGAAGAATAATGAATGAAGATCATAGAACGCAAAAAGAAATAAGATAAATCTGGAGAAATATGTATTGTTTCCAATAAATTGTTATTAGATTTAATATTGACTATGTTTGGTTACAAGTACAATTTTGCTGATTTTTACTTGCAAAGTTTGCTTTAAAATAATCTATGTAAAAGTTTGGTAAAAAGTATATTTAGAATAAAATTATTTCAATTTTTAATCAAAACTGTAGATCGTCTATAATACTCTAAGATTAATTAATTACTAACCTTCAAGGACATTGTTTACTTGTTCTTGAAAATTATTAAATTCGAAGGGAGTAAGAAATCCTAAAGAACCAAGATGGAATGCCATTACAGGAGGCACCGATTCTTGAAACAGCATACTGGCGTAAAGAAGAGTGCCGTCGCCTCCCAAACAAACGATAAAATCAATTCGATTCTAAAAGAAAAACAAGATAATATGCGTTTTTCAGAAGAATAGTATAAAAATATGAAAGATATTAAAAAATACTAAATATAGGGAATAATAAAGAAGTATTAAAAATACTAAAATATAAAAGATATGAAAAAATATTAAGTATAAAAAATACTAAAAAGACAGTAAAACTTAATTGTCCATTATTATTTATTTATGAAACAAAAAGCTATTTGTATCTGCATAGTTTTTGATAATTTATTATACAAAACAGATCTTGGTGAAAAGATTAAACTTCATGTTTCTTTGTAAAAAAAAAGTCTAAGACAGCACAAAAAAAACGGCCAAAAGATAAAAATGTCTAAAAGACAACAAGAGATATATGTTGTCTGGTGAAGTAAAGATGATACAATAGCTATTATGTGCAACTCTCATAAATTTCACAAAACATTAAAAACACAAAAAATTATTACCTGCAACTCTATGCGGTCTTTGAAAGTCTGCAATTTTTCTCGAATACTTTGAAATTTGGCATCTCTAGCCAAAGGTGGATCATCCAGAACTGACGCTTCCACAAAAACTACCATTCGCTTTTCCTATGTCACATAAATAAAACTTTGAAAATTTTTCTCTGAGATTTGTAAAAGTACAAATGCATATGCTATAACTCTTACTACATATCTTACTGTTGGATAAAAAGTTTGAAAATTACATAATATGCATAGATCAAGGATGATTTTTCAGATAAAAAAACCTTTGAAAATTGTAATATGCATAGATCAAAGACGATTTTTCTTAGACACGTGTAAAAACTTTATGACGCCGTCATGAATACAATTAAAAAGTAACGTTATGTAAACAACTTTATACGGTTTACATATACAAAGTTATCTCTAGAAATACATTAACATAACATTAAGTTGACGTACAGAAACGATTGAAATGAGAATACTGATATTTTAGCAAATAATTTTATATTTTTCCTTGGTTTTTTTTTATTGAAACAAGTGAACTTGTTATCGATGCATAATGCGATAGTGGACTTTACCACTTATCAAGCTTTGTTTTAAAAATTATAATATAATTATAATACCATTAACATTTTTAGATAGTTTTATTAATAACTATACCTGTATCAGCCATGTGACCAACTCTACGAATGGTCGCAGAACTGACGAATCGCGGACTTTTTTGATGACCAAGACAGTGAGTGGTGTTCTGTACCACGTCAATCTCTGAGAAGCCGGATCTTGAATAGTCCTGGACAAGAAAGAAAAACTATGTATTACGTTTGTTACAAATGTTCTTCTAATATATAGTCTTCTCAGCTGATTTTTAAAGTGCGTATCTTACATTAAAGATTTATGTATTTTCTTGAGAACTTTGTAGAAATAATTTTATAAAACAAATTAAAGTCACACGAGATCAAATAATAAAATAAATCAATGGTGTTTTATATGCACTGTCGAAGAAGAACACGACTCTCGTGTTCGCGCGTTCTTGGTCGACCGCTTATGTTCATCGATTGCCCCGTCTAATTATTCATGAGCCCCGCCGTAATTACATCCTCTATAGACACAATCGGCGGCAAAGGGACAAAGGTGACAGAGAAAATGCAAAGACAGTCACACGTTTTTCACTACTATTAGTCTAGCAGGATTACGTTGCTACTATATACTTTTTATGTGCGTTATATGCAAGGCTGAACATTATTGCACATGTTGTGTGCACACATTAAATCATTACACAAAAAGACTCTCTTGTCGAACCGCGATTAGTGGAACTGTAGAAAAAAAAAAAGAACAGCAATACTACAAAAATTACATAATTGACTTTTTTTCAAACATTTGTCTGGAACGATCGACAAGGCACGCGCACCCATTTCAAGCGTGATATTTGAGATAAGGACATTAAAAAAAAGATTTAAGCACCCAATAGAAACGATAGTTGCGGATATATTATGGTTTTTTTATGACAGCTGTGTACTGAGAAAAATACTCAACTCTATCCAGTGTAAAAACTTGCCTTTGCAGCAACGTACTTGACACCCACGATGCGACAACAAGTCGTGTTGCAAAGATTATGCGCTAAACTTATGTACTAAACGCCGCGAATCTCTCCGTTTTTTCCTTGCCGCCGGATAATTTTAAATGAATACGCATGCGTTTTTGTCGCGCACCGATTCTCTTCGTTGTCGTTGTCTGTCATTTTGCACGGACATTGCGCGTGTTCGTTTAGCAGATTATGATTACGAGTCCGAATATCTATGTTAATACATCGCTACACTTAGAATATATCTGAGAGTTTTTACTATCAGAAGCACACACACACACATACACACACACACTCTCTTTCTCTCTCTCTCTCTTTCTCATATGCATATACACATACATACGTACATACACATCAATACTATATAAGTTTCTTAGATAAGTCAATATGACTCTCGAGAGTAAACATCTCAGATGTTCTTATATATATATATATATATATATATATATGTATATACATATACGAACATTATATATTCGTGATAGCAATATATCGTCCATTATATTTTCGTAAAATAGCAATAATCTCGTAATATTTGTGTATCACAGTCGGATAACGAGTCGATAATCCGCTTGACCGGCAGATTCACGTGCTTGATATACATGTATATAAATTCATGCTAGTTTAAAATATCTCTAAGTTAATTGGATGATTTTTAATTGTGTCATATAACAAATATAGAAAAAAAAAGAGAAAGAGAGAGACAGAAGTTACAATAGACAAAACTACATGTGTAAGCACGCGAATATAGTCTACTAGGAATACTTCACAATATCATTTTTGTGTTTTTGGTTTTTACAAAATCATTTTAAAAGAGAGATATCAGAAAAATGCGCGTTTAAAAAAAAATAAAAAAGACTAGCGATTACAATGATCAAACATTTTTCAAATTTACTTAATTCTAGTATATAAAATGTATATTTTTCTCAAATATGACCCATTATTATCTATTTTATACACTGTGCATACTTGTTTATTTTCCTATACGGCAAGTAATGAGACTTTACATTGAGTTCACCAGGTGAAAAAAACATTAGAAAAATTCGTATCAAGCTAACAACTAGTAACATTTATATAAAATTAATATTGTGTATTATCGAGATAGTAATTCTTATCTTCACCGGAAAAATCTATCACCAAAATTTAAGAAAAAATAAGATTTGCTGGTTTGCAATTTCTAGTAGACAGTTGGTATTTTTTATCCAAACGCCATGTGTGTAAGACGAAAGAGTAAGTTCATCGATTAAATTAAGAAATGTCGTACACACATTATTCAACTACCCACCTCTCGGTTCCAACCATGATGCGATCGGTTGAATGACGCGCACTTACTGACCATGCAACAAAGTAAGATAGATATTTAAACGGAAACGCGGCGCACGCGCGTCTACGTCACGTGTTACACCAGCAAAAGACCACACAACATAGATACGAATAGCGATAATTTATTAATATGTGCGCGTTATTGACCAATATTTAAAAAACCTTTATATGTAATATTGTACGTTTACAGTTTAAGCAGAAATGTATGCCAGCATAATAACAATTAAATGATATACATTACATTAACTTCAGTTCGAAAACACTAGTTTAAAGTATTTTTTGTTTTCTGTATATTTTCATAAAAAGTAATCAATTTTTAATACAAATAACGTTGAAATATAATTGTAATAACGTTCGAAATTATAATCATTATACAGAACATTCTATGACTGCCGTTCAATATTTTAATAACGTGTTGTAGATAAAAATTAAAATTACTCTTAATACGAAATATAAAAACTGTAGTGGTTTCTTATAAATAATTAAATTTTATGGTACTAATAACACATGGTAAGAGCGCGAGAGTTGGCGTATTCAGGAGCGTGCGCATTTACACATATGTGTAACAAGATTTTCCATATCTGTCACTCACAGTTTTTAATTGTCATATTTTAATATCGCGAACAATAATTAAAGATTTCTGACGTAAACATAAAATGCGATTTAGTGTGATATTCAAATATACAATTACTACAATAAGCTCACAATATAAGTATTAATAAAAAAAAGTGTTAATATTCTGTGATTTCAAACATATAGAGTAGAATACAATTAACGTGGTAGCAATTTAAGCAACGTACATAAATGATAATAAACAAAAATCAAATCTAAGCAAAAATTTTCTACAACTTGAACATATATACATTATCTCAGTATCATTTCACATATCGTGATTTATAGCGTTGTGCTTAGTCATCATTTCTTGCAGAAAGAATTGCAAATAATTCCCACCCATTATTTCTATCATGTCCGACATTTAATATACAAAGCGTCACGATTGATGACATTAATTTAAATACGAATGTTTGTTAATACTGTTCGTTGTTAATTTTTTTTTATCAAATAATACAAATATTTTTTTCCTATCAAAAAATACAAATATTTTCATATAAATAACGCGCTGGATGTCCGAAACTGTTTGCTTATATTTATCCCTCTTGCTGAAAAATAATATTTAACTTTTTCTTATAAACAATCTAGTTGTGCTACTTAATTATCGATAATTTCTCGTAAATCTGATCAATGCTGTACGACCATGAAATGTTCTTTTCTACAACTTAATTAGCGATGCTAATGTAAAATAGAGAGACGTGTGCAATAATCGAGGATGAGATTCGATGTTAAAATATGTACATTGACGTAAACCAATATTTAACAACAAAATAATAGAAATATTTCATAAAATAACGCATAATTTTACTGTTACAAACAAAAAACACTATATATGAATTACTTACATAATTATTGCGGAATTTTTTGCGATACGTCCACATGGTCCGAATGTTTGAATGGGACTTGGTGCGTTCAGACTTCTCGTTCTCCTGTAAAAACAAAAAATATAACATAAACATTAATTACAAAGAATTATTAGAAACAATGTGCAAATACTGTGGGCGGCGGAACACAAAAAAAATGTTAATTCAACACTCTGAACTCTCTGATTTCCAAAGCAATATTTTTTTTTTTCGTTTTGCCCATAAATCATTCTTTATGAAAATATGAAGTAGAAAAACGAATCATCTTTGATCGGAAAACTATCATTCTTTTATACAAACATATTTTACAATTTTAAAATTATTTTATTTTAATTATGAATGTACATGTATAGATACATATATGTGTGTAGACACACAATGGATATACATATATTTCAAATGTTTGTGATAATTATGAGACGTCGGATTATGATTTTCATTTTCGTAAGTAAATTTCTCTTTGCTAAGCATAATAACCATATGAGCTAAAGGTTTTAAGTTACTCGTGCGCATCTCACGTGTGAGTCATAATTATGCTGAGCTCAAAAAAAAAAAAAAAAAGATAAACACATTCTCTGTAGATTTTTTCTCTGTATATTAACAAGATATAATTAAATAGGCTAAAAAAATGATCTCATAATGCAATTAACAGTATATGCTTTATATGTTTAGAGACAGTTTTAATTTCACTTTAAGTCATGTACAATAATAATACGTATAAGATGCATCAAAAATATAAAAATACATATTTAAAGGAAATTAAATTCAAGTATAGCAGTTCTAACATACTTTTACTATGACCTTTACACCGTAATCAAATGGCATTATAATTTCCGAATTGCTATCAGCTTGATAATATAATTTCTAAGTTGCTATCAGCTTGATAAAAGTTATAGAAGTTATATTATTATGCTTGATAGAAATTATATTATTAAGTTGACAGCAACTTAGAAATTATAAATGTGTAAGTCAATTATCAAGTGTATATAAGGTTACATAAATGATTTCGAGTGTGTTTGCATTCACGTCAAATTTCTGTAATAAAATGTAAGTAGATTATTAATTTTTTTATACCTATATAGTAACCAGTTTAGCTTTCTTTTCTGTGCGAATAATAGAAAAAAAAAGATTCGATCTGATCGTAAAATGTGTCCGGTGAATGCAAACGCACGCAACTTAATTTTCTTATTCATAACACGTAACACAGGAAACGTTATGTAGAAACTCTACCTAAGAATCCGATTTTGTGAATTGCTCTCCGTCGACGAATCGCTTGATCCATCATCTTGCGGTTCGACAATATTACAGATAAAGTCATATTTTGTATTGATATTATTGTCGCATAAACATGAAATCTGATCAGTCATCTTCTACGAAATCACAAAGCACTTCTTAACAAGAAGAGAACTTCTGTCTTTATTAACACTGCGCACAGAATAAGAAGTCACAACTGTCAATATCGTACTGATTTTATTACTTTACTGTAACACATAAAGAAAATAACGGAAGATCAAATTTATTGATTGGCGTTGATAAGATATCAGAATTTATCGAGCGAATGCTAGTGCACTTGAAAAGATCTTGTTAATGAAATTTAACAACCACGTGTAAATATCGTGCAACACGCGAGATAGTACACATGAGACAACGTCGATACGGTGCCAAAATTGTTTATTTTAAGATTCGTGTAGTGAGAAGAAATCGCAGTTGCTAAAATTAACATTATCCAACTTGACAATTTTTAATCGGCGTAGCTTGGGACTATTAAAAGTAATATTATATATAAATATGTGTATAAATATGTACAAAAATAAAAAAGCAAAAATCACATTTTAAATAACTTGTTCTGTCATAGCAAGAGATCAAAAGGTAGCAAGAGATCAAAAGAACATCTCATATTTGTCACTTGTTATCTACACTCTTTCTTTACTCCTATATTAATAGATCATAAAAAAAGAGTCGTTCAAGAACATTGTGCAATTTTACGATCTCGAAGCACGCGATGATGGCTTTCATAAACGCGAGAGTACGATTGTATTTCTAAACTCATTAGACCGAATCATGGATGTTCTCTCGCTTTTTGTTCAGGCGAATACTTTTCAATTCCAAGATTTTATCTCAAAATGTCCCGATAACTTTGAGAAAATTTTAAATCAGCTTTTTTCTCTTCGCGAAAAAAAAAATATTAACCGATATGTGATTTTTATAAATATCTACATATTTTTACATAGCTTTATGTCGATTTATTGTCATAATTACGAGATAAGTTTTTTAAAAACGCCTTTTAAAAAACTTATCTTGTAATTAAAGAATTAATAAATTACACAATGATAACTCAAATAAATTCTAGCGTCATGGTTTCGAAGAACAGTGGAATGTCTTCTTGAAAGTAGAGTTGAAGAAGAATATATTTGCATCAAAAATCTTTTCCGAATAAGTCGCGTGTGTCATAAATAGTATACTGCGAACCCTGAACTTTGTCCGAAACTTTGCATAAAAATTATTGTGTGATTTTGCACTAGCGATAATTTTATCTTTCAATTAATTTTTTCTTGATGCAATCATACGCGTAGATTGTGTAAAAGTCGTATTATTTTCTGCCCAGCCGATCGTTAATGTAGCATTGTAACATTCGTAGTCACCGCACTAAATTGCACACCAATAATATTCAAACTGCAAGATATCAAACACAAGATGTTATTAAGAATTGAATATTTTATATATTAATATTTTATATATTAATATTCTCTGTGAATGATTTCAATTTTAATTTAACGCACTCGCAACAGCAACTGTACGACGAGATGTCCGCGCGCGGAATGACGCTTGGATCTCCAGGTATATTGCAATTATGTTACATTCCCTGTCGCTGACGGTCGGTAATGACTCGTATCGCGATTTGCGTCGATGCTGCAGGTAGTAATTGTTCAACGCGCGATGCAAACGATACCGAGATAATTCTGGCGCTGGATTCACGAGGCGAAACACACGCCACGTTGGTATCGGTACACTCAAGGATATTTTTGTCTACCGACTATGCCTCCTCGAAGAGATCGCATGGCTATATTGTCTTATTGCCCAAGTGCGCTGTATGATGTAACAGCTTTCTTCGAGTAAATTTGTACATTCAAATGGACAAAAGACACACGGACATAAAACATATATTTCCTGTATCTTTTCTTTTTAAAGAAAAGTGAAAGAAAATAGCTGACGTAGAAAAAAGAACAAATG